>DWME01003385.1:0-18449 GCA_018244795.1 Parelbella ahira ahira | reverse complement strand
ACAAAAATTGGCTTTTGCACCACGATAACGCCCCTGCTCACACATCGCTGCTTGTACGCGACTTCTTGGCCAAAAACAACACACTAATGATACCGTAGCCACCGTATTCCCCAGATCTGGCCCCCTGTGACTTTTTCTTGTTCCCGAAACTGAAGAGGCCTATGAAAGGACCACGCTACGCCATGATTGACGAGATAAGGACGGCATCGAAGGAGAGCTGAACATGATATAAAAAAAATGATTTTTTGAAGTGCTTCGAAGATTGGAAAAAACGTTTTCACAAGTGTATAATATCCAAGGGGGATTACTTTGAAGGGGACAAAATAGATATTCACGAATAAATAAATAATTTTTGAAAATACACAAAATTCGCGATACTTTTTGAACACACTATGTATAGGTATATTTAATTGTGTTCGTGTCAATAAAAACCATTTCTTCATTTAAATTTTAGAACCATGTTTGTAAAAATTATTTTATGACGACAAACACAAGTGAAAATGTAATAGAAATCAGCATAATATGTTCTATTACCGAGGTTCTGTTTAAAACGTTTTACATATCAAACAATAATTATTTTGCGACTTCTTATTTATAGAAAAAAGGATTTATATTTGGCGCAATTACCAGAAAGAGGAACGGAATGCTAAAGAACAGGTTCCATGTCGTGATACAGGAAACGTTCCCACGCCTACTGATCCATTAATCCCACAGGATACTTGGAATCTTTGAAAATACCCTGCAAATTTGTATTGTAGTAAGTTAGACGTTGCAGCGCTCGCCTTAATCAGTAGATAATATTGCTATTTAATATTCATTTTAATTGTATAACGAGTTAAGCTAATGTTTATTGCTAAAAAATCGAGAATTACTTACACAGTGTATTAAACGTAAAAGTAGAACTGTACTGAGGTATATTTAAAGTTACGCACAAACGTGATTTCAACTACACACAGATATCGCTTTGCAATAGCTTTTGTATCTGACTGTGATTACTATTCTATCATTCAAATTAATATCCTTTTGCCCCACTGACATGAAACCATCATGAATTAAAAACTAAAAGAAACTATTATAATAAACAGCAACATTAAAACCTTTTCAAAGCATACGAATCGCCTGCATTCAACCCTGAGATTAAAATAGGCTGCACTATCTAAGAGTCTTAGCTAACACATAGTTCAATAATGCTGGCTGGTAGAGTTATTAAACTAGATTACATTTTAATCTCAACTACCTCAAAGCGGAGCGAAGGTGGTCCGAACTGGTCAATTGGCCCATTATATTTACACTTTATAGCTACTTTTCTTAATCGCTTCCACAGATTACTTATTATGTAAGGATACATTTAATAAATTCATTCTTAATAATATTCCGCACAGCTTGACATTTAAGTATTTGTTATATCGGTTGACTAATAAAAATACCAACTTGGTAATCCATTCTCTATGACATGCTTATTACATATTTTTGATTTACAAAAGGCAATACGTTTTCGTATTGGTTTAATAAAAGGATTAACGAACAAATAAGCCAGGTTCCGAATACTTTGCGAAATATATAAATCAGCGCCATCTATCTCCTATTCTTTTCAACTATCAACCAAATTCTATCGTAGATTTTATCCAGATACATAAATTTTATTGTCTCTGATTTAATCAAATATTAATACTTAGATATTATGTACATAAATATAATACAAACTGATTTAATTCTAATCAGACACATACGTTTCATACCAATTCACAATATGACTGTCTAAAACTGAAGTCCACAGACGAAAGAATCGATCATTTACTCCAAGGGATCAATATATTTTTGGTATAGGTACTACAGAATCGCATGTTTCAAAATCGTATCTTTATTTCGGATGTCTAAAGATACATATACGCAATTATGAAACATATTTCTTTTTGATTTGAATCAAATTTCACTTTTCATTGGGCGATCAACCGCTATCTTGTAGACTTGAAGAGTGACAGTATCTCTTAGTCGCTGAGTAGGCTTAACTTTCACTGCCTTAACAAAAATTTGGTGATCATTACTGTCGCTTCAGTATTTCAGCTCATTTGTGTAAAAATAAAAGGGATATATGAAAGTTACCACTTTGTTTATAAATTTATAATTGAAGTTTTATTTCATTAAGCTTTGTTGAACCTAAAAATGTGTACTACAAAAAGCGAATCTAGTGCTAAGTAGCTAACAGCAAACCGTAACGAAACTGTCTACCTGTGAGACTTCTATGGATTTTTATCTAGTCTTCAACTTTTGCAGTTTAAGCTCGCAAAATCAAACAACTAACACGTTCTCATTAAACAAGTTAACCTCAATATTTCGTGCGAGCTAAATTAAACTTTGGGCCCGTCTAATAAGTACTAATTATATCATATTTTTCACTTACTTTTACAGTTACTGAATGCTTAAATTGTAATGTAAGTAATGTCGCGCTTATTACATTTGACGATGGTACTAGACTGGCGATGTTAGGTGATATAGTGACATGTATGTATCCCGCTATTTAAAATATAACCGATAATTGTAACAAAACATGAGACATTTTGGGATTTCTGGAGTAAACAAATTACGAAATTGACAATATTACTAGTTACTTTAATAATGAAAGTTTATAAAAGCTATAAAATATACATTAATTCCTTATTTCTTATATTTAATTGTTTGTTTCGTTATTTTATAATCTCGTCCGGTGTCTTGCAGGCTAAGTAGAGAGTGGATAAGAATTGATTTATGCGTTCAAGAAAGCATCGAATTTACACCCACAGCAACGGTACATTGTGCAAGAAATAGATAAAATATTTATAATGAAACTTTATAGACTAGCAAGCTTCCTTCTAAATGCAGTTAACGCAAATCAATATTTACATTTGTTGGTTATAAGTTGGAGAGCACGGCACTAATCGACGGCCTACGAGCAATTTATCGATAGATTACGATCGATAAATTTGTGGAACGGTCAAATTTTAATAAACTGTCCCGACTTGTAAAGGGATTAACCCGAGTCACTTGCGCGCGCGAAACGGCTGTTCTATATCATAGACTGAGTAAGTAGCATAGACAAAATTTGTTTTACAGAGTGTAACAGATACAATAACGCAGTACAGGAATTGTTGAATTTGGCTGTATAATGTTGAATGTCAAATATATTTATTTTTTTCAATAATACCATAAAAACAAAATGTTTAATAAAATATGTTACAGCCCCTGAAAAATTGGATTTGAAGTTTGTGTAAATACGTTTTTAGTCGTATTTATATTAAATAGGACTGTCTGTCCTTTCTAAGATCGATTACAAATTTATTTTAGGCAATTTACGACGCCCTTAGCCAGTCACATAAATGCTAAAATTTTATTAAGATTTGAAAGGTGACGCATTCTTGCAACTGACCTCGAACAATTCTCTACGAAATGGATAGTTAATGTAATTAATTTGTTTAATAATAATAGTATATTGAACTATTTCTCAATATAGGTATGTATTTTCTGTTTGTACAAAAAAGTGCATTATTGTGCAAGTCATATAAATTTACTTCAGCTTTTATAAAAAAAAGCATGCGAACGTTGTATAATAAAATAACGGTATATTATAACGCCAGAAAGTGTCAATTAAGATTTTATATTACCGCGCTCGACTTATAAAAGCCTGGTGTAATTGTATTTTAATTTTAATTGGGATATGAACAGTTACTTTATACAGCTCGTATGATGGTACCGTTGCAGTTGTCGTTGATTTGTTGATTTTTAAATTTATTAACTACATGGGCATATCCTGTTATTCTTAATTCATTACTAATAACATTTGTTTTTATAATATCTATTATTACAGATTACCTATCAATCCATCACACATATGTACATACAATATCCAATGTTACAAAATATTGCTTTCCAATTTACGTAACGGAAGTTATAACTTTATGAAGGCTCTAAAATAAGTGGCGGTTTTCGTGAGCCAACCATTAAACAGTTTACCTTTTAGCAATTTAATATAATATGTAGAGATGGTGAGTAGGTCCGAATTCGCATCCAATATTGTGACACAAAATTTGCTCATTGCAGCAGTTTCTGCGGTTTGTTTTGGTTATCCTAATATGAACCTTCGAATATTAAACACTTCAAAATTGAAAAAAAATTATAATACTGATAACACCGCTGAGCTTATTATAGATATGAAGTCAATCGTTTAGGGATTTTAATTGTTTGATGAGTAATTAAAATGCCCTAGTGTTTGTTTCTTCCCCAGATGCATCTAAGCTCGTTGCAAGTAGCGGTGGCGGCTCTGTTGACGCTGACGCTGGCGGCGGCGTCGCCTGCGGGCGCTCCCCACCACGTCGCTCGCCGCTCTTTCTTCAACCTCCAGTGCAAGGGCGTATATGACGCCGCCATCTTCGCACGCCTCGACCGCATTTGCGACGACTGCTACAACCTCTTCCGAGAGCCCCAACTCTACACTCTATGCAGGTGCTTATTTTTACTTTACGCTCAACTTTTTCAACGAACTTGTGGCGTTTTTCAGAAAGTATCAACGCATTGAAATTAGTGACAAAAGTTTAATATTTGTGACGTTTTTCAGCCCGTAAATAAAACAGAAATAAGTTACAATTCAAAATAAAACTTAATTTATCACATAATACGTCATCTTTGGAACACGTCATATCAGGCGAAATGCATGCTCAGAATTAAAATTAACTAAATTATTATTTAGAAGAAAGATAGGCAAAATTGTTGAGAAAACTATGGAAACGTGCCAAATTTTTGTTCCGATTATTTTATAATATTAAAATTTAGAACGTATTTTGCATATGGAAAACTTGGTTACAACTATATTGGTTGAAAATAACATCAAACACTAGCTTAATACACATAGATATAGTCATATTTGAATAAAAAAAAGAAATAAAAAATGACAAATGTCACAATAAGACAATTCAACATTTGGAATTTATTTTGAGCGCATAATGACAGTGGTGGTTATGCGTAATCTTATTATCGTTCAAAAACAAGGCATGTAATGAAACATCAATCATATCAAAATATCAATTGCATTTTGACTTCCATAAACTATGTCTATCTTATGATCTAATAAAAAGTAAGATCACTGCTCAAATTAAATTCCGAGAACGATTGTTGAGTAATAAATTGTCCATATTAAAACATGTTTGATTGTTGGGGCACAGGAAAGACTGTTTCACGACAGATTACTTCAAGGGCTGCGTCGAGGTCCTGCAAGAGACCGACCAGCTCGAACTCTTCAAGACGTATATAAAACAGTTACACGGGGCGGATCCTGGTGTTTAGGTACCTTTTGAGTTTAAATTTTTGGTTTCTCCCTTCCTTCCTGGACTGTCACTGCACTAGCTGTCACACTTTACTGCACTAGCAGTTACTTTATAATACTAACATAAAAAAATTTGGAACGCAATTTGGTGTAACATAATAAGTAATAACATTATTAGACTGTTAATCATACTACGTGGAATCTCCTGATTTTTAAAAATAATGTTTGATTTCATTAAAATATCATATTTATATGAAGGATATTATTGAAGCCTGTCTGTTAGATCACACAATATTAATTTGATACATGCAAACTGAATCGTACGCAATTATAGTACTACTTATAAGATCTAGAAAATAATAGTCCAACGCTATATTACGAAATGATTAAATCTTTAATTATGATGTGATAAACGAGACCATTATGATTAAAATTATGTTTTCATAGAAATCGCACACTAGGTATATGCCTTAAATGTGCGGAAATGATTCTGAAAAGGATATAATGTGCCTTAATTCTTTGTATATATTTGCGTACATTTTCATTTTCATTATTACAATTTTTAACAAAATGTTTAGAATCTATGTAAAATGGAACATTCGAGGTGACAGCGTTGCATGTTCTATCCACTTCCTTCTTTTATGAACAATGGCTTATGGGGCTTACGTTTTCTCCACTTCTTCTGAAAATCTGGATAATGGTGGATGAAATTTGAACAAGCTTTTTCAGGGACTTACCGCATAGCACCTGCATTATTTTCAGCTCTATTTCTGTTACTACTAAACTCTGTTGCAATTGCTTTTTAGTTAAATGTTTCATAGATATAAAATTGTGATGATTACGTTCCTTTATATAAAAGATAACATATACCGTAAATAATGAAATATTAGAATATGGTACTTTTAAAAAAATAAAAGAACGTGATTAATTCTATTTATTGTTATGACTCCATTTAAAATCCCTATATAACTTTTGCAGCTAAAAGTGAGAAGATTCGCAATATCACCACAATGACGATTAATGGGGCTTTTTTTCGCAAATCCAAGATGAAGAAATGCAATTATATTTTTTATACAGAAAATATATTAATATGAATGTTTTTTAAATCATGTTATTATATTGGTATAAGAGGTATTACCCTGGTTAAAAGAACTGAACTTTGAATATTAATATAATAACGTTATGACACTAATTTAGTTCAGTTTATTATTACCGTTTTCAATATTCTATTAAAATTTACATAAGGCCCGTACTGAATTTTTAAGTTATAGTTGTTAAACTGTTCCGAATTACTAACTGAAAAGTGTACTCATACAATCTAAAACGAACACTAAAGACGCGAAATCTACGAAAATCAGAGAAGTATTATTTAAGCAACTATAAAATCATATAATTGTGTGTAATATTGTGAATATTTCTTATTAAGCAAATGTATATTTTTATGGCAAATAAATGTCTTCAACCACAATTAGAATATACTTTTATGTATACACTGTAATAACCGCATGTTACTATAATAAATTATTAATAGGTACCTACATGTAGTATTAAATTTTAATACTTTCTAGTTTTCATTATTGACACTAATAAAATTATGCTCTTGATATACATATATTAATATATGTAATGCTTTAGGATAATCAATTAATTAGGTATGTATTTAACTTCTTAATATTTTCATATTGAGAAGAGCTGGAAATTCAAACATCTGTGGGTGGTTAACTATATTAGGGTATATTTTCATTAAATCGTTATAAGTTATGATTTATATTATTTCCGTAATTATTAGATACACCTATCTTTTACGGCATTCCTACTTTGAAATTTTAAGTTGCATGGCAATAAGAATGGAAAATAGTTAATTAGCTTTAATGACTTCGTAGAATTTCTTACCTAATAGTAAGCTTATTACCCGTTTTTCACCATTTTCATTTTCAGAATGTGAAGTGTAGTTACGAAATCTAATCCTTCTTAAGAGTATTTTTATATTATTTTATCTTCTTTCATAACAAATTTTAACTTTTCTAAATGCCGCTTTCACTAAGATGAGTAAGCTATCCTGTGGCTATGTAATCTAATATATATGTATAATTTCAGGTCGAAATGTTTCACTACGCCCTACTTCAAGGGTTGCATGGAGTCTTTGTACCTCTACGACGAGGAGGAACAGTTAGATCAAATGATCGACTTCATCGGGAAACGCTAACACGCATACAGCCAGCCCAACATTTCGCGCCATTTCTTGACACATGACGCCATCTTGTATAACCCAACCGAGCAATTACACCGCCGGAAACCACGCAACACGTACAGCGTAACGGTAAACATTAATCCACCGCTTTGCCATCAAAAGCAGAAACGAAATGTCAAGTTCCTCCAGATTGACGTCTGCTTTCTATCCTCAACGTATTCTAGTCTTTAACGCGACATAAAATTGTTTATGTTTGCAACTAATTGTAATGTTATCATAATTTGTATTAGATAATGTGTATACAGTGTTAAGGACATTTATTATATTGTTTTAATAGTGAAACATGCACATTTGTGTTATTATCTATGTGTTGTAAGCTTATGCGAGCTATGGGAGTGTAAAGTACATTAAAGATTTGTTTTAATAAATATTATTAGATCACCTCCTAGAAATAAAAAAAAATGCACAAAATTTTGAGGCAGAAGTTTTCCTGGATTCGATGCTGGTCATCTCATTACATTCTGTCTCCAAAAATGTATTCACGTAAGATTGCCAATTTTAATATACATTGCGACGCATTCCATATACAGTATTTAATAAAATATACTTACGCTTTTTATCTAAACTTTTCTATCTAACCACATTATATACTCCGTTTGCATTCATTGATGATATTAATGTATTATAAAGAATGTCTAACATAAGCCCTACTGTAGTGCTATAGTCTAATATTGAAATCACATGAGTGGCTTAACATTATGTATTGTTTTCTGTCTACTAGTTCTCTTTACTCTTTATAGATTTAAATTGGACACATTGTATTTAATTCATTTTATTCGGTTAATTTCGGCCACGGATCGATAGGGCAGGGAGCGTTGACACGAAGATTATATATTTTAACTATTAACGATTATATCAGTATTTATTTATTTTTGTCTGTGAACTGTTCTATGAGCCTCTAGAATAATTATACCTATTTCATTAGTTCGAATTATCATCATTCATCTTCGTATATAATCGTTCCCGCGTTATCGATGTCGGTATGATGAGTAATTTAATTAGTTTTAAGTATTTATAAAGATTTTTTATATACATACTTCCGAACTATTTATTATTTTGTTACTTTTTACTTATTATTAATTATTGTGAACGGTATTCCTTGCAGCCGTGGAGATTACCAGTGGTATTTCGTGAACGAATACAACTGTCTACTCAGTCGAGTGTTTCTGACGTTTATCTATTAAGTTGCGGTTTATACTTATTTGACTGTTTATTAGTTCCACCTGAAACTCTTCTCTGTGTTCGAATCTCAACGTTTTATTAGAATTCTTTTAGCGTTTCTTTGCCTCGATGGTTCCGGTTTATCGTCTAGCCAGTACTTCTGAGGAATCGCGCGACATTTATGTTTTAGACCTACAAGTAATCGACATACTTATTTAGACCTATAGTTAAAAGAAATGGTGCCAATTAAACTCCCAAGAATAGTAGGTTTAACAAATTTAACTTATGGTACACGAAAGATGTTTAACGATTTATAATAGGACCTGTGAAGTTGAATTACTATCTATATAAAAAGGAAATTATATTGAATTATTGAAAAATATTAATGTATTTGTATAAATTTTATATAAAACAGCTAAGAAACGCTACGGGTTCCATGAAATATATTACATTTGAAAATCATTCGGATATTTTATTGTTACGCCTTTTAACATTTGCTTTCCCTATTCCTATCTACCTCTGCAGAACATTTGGATATTCAATAGTAAAATAACTCATTTGTGGACATAAAGTGCAAAAGTCAAATTTGTTACAAGATATTTATTTAATAATTATGTTCATAATCATCATAATATTTTAAAACAACTTAATAATAGGTATTCACAATGTTTGACAATATTTTTTTGAATCATGTGCGCATCACACTGATTCTTTCACCACAGACAACCAATAACTATTACCATTTTAATGCCATATAAGTGACAAAATATGGATAAGAATAATTCTGTATTATTTTAATTTAATGCAATATAACAGATTATTGTGCCCTAATTCATGTATATTTCATTCTAAGTTAATAGCAATGGTGTTGCTGTATCCATGGAATATACGACATTAAAAAACTACCTTAGCCATAAAAAACAACGAAAAATAGTTATTCCTTGAAATGCACTAGTGAACATATATTATCCACAAAGCACATATAAAACGATACGAACTTTACAGACTCCCTTTTTTTAATATTTCAATACAATTTCAGTCTCATACACACATATGGGGGAGAAACTATGAAAAAACAATCTACAAAATATTTTTAATGTATCCCTCATATATACAGAAGAAATTAAGAATATACATGTAATCTAACTATAATGCTTTATGATATTTTTAATCTGTGCAATCTACCTCTGTCTACATGAATTATTCTAGTTCATGGAGGTAGCTGAACAAAAGTTTTAACAGTATGTGTCCACCAGTCGGTGCGAGCGCACGTGTTGACGTAAGAATAAAATTAATGCTTGTAGCGACCATCAAACTGACCGTACAACGACGCTTTTAAACATGAACTCCACACCGTGCTCTACTTTAGACTATTGGATCACAATGTTTTTTACAAATGTTGGGTATGTCTATATTAGTTGCCAGTTACATAACATTCTAATACTACAAACAATCATTATACACTGTATAATTTAATTGTGTCCAATTTCAATTTTAAAAACTTAAAAAGTAAATGATTTTTAAAATGATTAAACAAAATTTAAATAGTCGAATATGGTGTCAAAATGATATCATTTTTCTGTTTTATATTTACACTTTATCAAGTCGACGTACCGCAGCTGAAATATTATTGTAAATAATCGAGCTACGAAAAAAAATATTTATTAAATTAGTACTATTTCAAAATTGGATCCGATCACATTATACTGTGTACTGAGCCTTAAATAAATCTTTAACAGTCTTTTAACAATCACAATGAAATTCAGTAAACAAGGGAGATGAAATATAATCTCACACTATTTTCGCCGTTTCTCCGCTAGATGTCACTTTGTGTGCTAAAATACGTTACAAATTAAACTTCAATGTCTCGAGAATTGACTAATATAAAACACATATAATACAATTTATGCAAAAATAAAAACTCCACATGTATAGCATTGACGGAACATATGACGGTGAGTTTTTCATAATCACAAACCTTTTAGGATATAATTATAAGAAGTTAACTTATACGTGTGAGTTTAAATGGTAATTAAAACAATCTTTTCAATACGACTTCACGTTTCCTTTACACAAAATATTGAAGAAAAAAAAACTAAAACCTTTCAGTGTGCTTTACATTTACAGTATAGTCTACGTGTATTAAAACGATAATAATGTTTGGCGAATAATCAACAAAACAACTATTTTACTGGGGACATATACAATGCATTAACATTTATAGAGTTGATGACGTAAATTATCGCGAAAAAATATATAAGAGCGCGTCACAATTACAACTAAGGTTTAAGAGATAGGATGATACTAAATGAAGGTCTATACATAACGCACAAAAATGTATGTAAGCTTGTCTACTGCCATAAAAACACTAAATGAATTTACGTTGCCCTTCGTTTTCAACGGTCACGACAAACCTAATTACAATACTTACATGTGTATATATAGTATAGTTATGCATGCTTCACGCACACACAAAACTGAAAAATAATTATATACCTACATAATATGTATATAGAACACGCTGCAAGCAACAACTGTATCAGAAGGGGAGCGTGTTGCTCGCTACGTGGTGCAAACTAAAAATAACATTATTTAAAATTATCGGTCAATAATAGTGAAATGTAATATGTCTTAGAATATTTTCAGATTAACTTAAACTATAAATAGAAATGGCACTATATTAATAATGTTTAAACACTGGGCTTTTATCCTCACAATTGCTTTAAAAATAAATTTCTAACATAGGTACTCATGACTACAAATGTAACCTTATTTACTATAGGTATACACGCTAGATCAGTGATTCCCAACGTGGGGCGTACGCCCCACTGGGGGGCAATTTGGTATATGAGGGGGGCATTTTCGAATTTTTTTAGTTAAAATTACCCCCCTTACTAACGGAATTTTAAATTTTTGCATGGGCTAGGGGGGCATTTTCGAATTTTTGCTTGGGCTAGGGGGGCATTTTCGAATTTTTGCTTGGGCTAGGGGGGCATTTTCGAATTTTTGCTTTGATTAGGGGGCATTTTCGATTTCAAAATCTCAAAAGTGGGGCGCGCACCTAAAAAGGTTGGGAACCACTGCGCTAGATGAACATCATCACCATCATCATTATCTGCCTACTGCCGTCCGCTGCTGGACACAAGCCTCTCCAATAGCACGCCACTGAGCTCGATCTTCAGCTCGTCGCGTCCAATTGCTGCCACTTTGCGTATATCGTCATTCCACCCGGCTGGAGGGCGTCCTACGCTATGTTTGCCAAGATTCTAGTTAAACTTTTTTACTTTCTACTAGCTGAACGCTCATACATATACACAGATATAGAAATATTTAGATACTAGATTCGTCATTTAAACTAGTTTCAAAGCATTAATTAAATTTAAAAAATAGGAATATCATAATTTCATTAAACACAAAGCTCTTAACTTTTGACGAGGTATGCGGGTAACTTCAACATGTTAGTCTGCATATTCTATACATTTTGGCTAACAATAAACTAGTAATTCTTACATAGAACACATTTAACGAAATGAACATTGGAAATGAAGTAACACAGTGAATGATTAAATTATTAAAAGGCGTTTTGCGGTTCATACAAAACGTTTTTTTTGGATAAAATAATATAAATTTAGATGACTACAGTTATATTAGTGTTTATGACGATCTATGCACTCTTATATAAATATGTAATCCTCCATAAAGCCTAGCCGTATACATGGATTCTTACGAGGACGTTTCGCATTCAGACTGGGACATGATAACACTAACAAGGATAGCTGAATAGCTGAAAAAAATCGAAATCTGTTTCGATAAACTTCTATAATAATAAAGGGTTGAAGTTAGAGACAACACGGACTGCCTTCCCAAAAGAAAATGTTCCTACATTCTTTTTAACAATCAACCCCAAGAAGTTAAAAAGGGTTATAAATGGCCCAGCAATTAATACAAGTGCTGGTGAATATTATAGCTATTTCGTTTATTATTATTATTATTTCTAGGAGTATCTACAATAAAACAGAACAGCAATTTATTTTGAGGAAAGCACTCACTCAATATATCTTCTTAAATTTGAAAAATCGATAAGAAATAGTGCAATATAATCAAACTATTGTTGACTGAGGCGTTCCATTGGTATTGTTATCACTATGTAATGTCAAATGCGCTTGATTTGAATGTTATTATGAACATTTAAGGCAACTCAAAACCATTCACATGTTGGATAGATGAATGATTCTCTACAATATTTATATTACTATGCATGCAACAGGTAGTATTGTCATGCCAACTAGGCGGCAGTAGTGGTAGTTTCGAATTCCTTCTCCGGAGTACTGGTGTTCGAATCACGGGGTAGCTCTTGCTTTGCAATGTGACATTAAAAAGGCAAAATAAAATTGATTAGGCGATACATACAACCTACACACATTAATACATACTCTTCATCATCATCACCCTTTTCATGAAATCCACGTTGGACATGTATCAGATGAGAAGGGTAAAGCTATTACGTAGCGCTATACAAATTCAGATCGGAAGTCTTATAAGCGTTAGACTATTATAGCAAATATACATGCGGGTAGTTTTCACTTGCTGTGTTAATCAAATTTTGCATCGCGTAATTCTAAGAACAGAATCAATCTTAAAATTGTCTCTAGCGACGTAAAGTTACATGAGCACCCGGTGATTCAAACCCCAAACCTCAGGAGTCGAAAACTACAAGCTGATCTATTAGACTGTCACCGCCATACATAGCACAACTATTAAACGAAGTTTAATTAATATAATATGATTATTGAACACGTAACTTGAAGCTTGTGAAGTGCTTTCGTGGTGCCTTCATTTCAGACGTGTATCCAAGCATTGCATTGCCGTTTCGCAGCAGAAATCTTTACAGCTACTGCATATAAACATTTCGAATCAATTCACATCACGCGCACTTGCCATTAACGGACATATAACTGA
The DNA here is from genome assembly GCA_018244795.1 of Parelbella ahira ahira. Taxonomy (NCBI): domain Eukaryota; kingdom Metazoa; phylum Arthropoda; class Insecta; order Lepidoptera; family Hesperiidae; genus Parelbella; species Parelbella ahira. Next base: position 4,785 of record DWME01003385.1, on the reverse strand, counting down.
ACACTAATTAATGGTAACATATCAATTATACAAAGTTACATTTCACCAACAGCTTAATAACCTTCTGGAATATTCTAGAACGTTCTGGTCGAATCTAGAAATCGTCGAGGCAGAAGTCGAAGTGGTCGTCCATTGCCTTGATCTGATCGCTCGAGAACCTCAAACACTTCGGACACGTGTACACCTGTAAATTGAACAGTTCCAAATGTGAGATAGGAATTCTTATGAATAGGTATGAATAAGATTAGACATTCCGTTAACTAGTTTAAAACATCGATTAATATCACACAAAAAACAGCAAAACACATCGTCGCAATATTAAAATAAAAAACAAATTGCAAACCTGTGAACCAAATCAATTTTTCATTAATAAAAAATAATAATTTTAATTAATTAGTTTACTTAACATAGCATATAAGTATGTATGTAAACATTATAAGTACATATATATTTACATATTTTAAAAAAAAGTTACACAAAAGTAGCAAGTCTTAAGAGAACCCACATGTATAGAATGAAATGAAAAGTACCATTCTTTTTCTTATTAATCTTACATACATATATTATAGTCTACCTAATATTCTTTTGAATGTAATGAACATAACTTTTAGACAAATGTTTAATTAATAAACAGTTGTCTGCTAGGCAGAATTTATGCAAACCTTTCATTTAAAAAGTATTGTACTTTAGAACATTGTAAGTAAACCTCAGGAAAAAATAATTTAATATTAAAGTTATATCACACAATTCACGTTGACATGCATTATTAGTGCGAATTCATATTATGGGTTAATATAATAGAAATTTCATATCAAAACAACACACAAAATAAAATAAAAATATACCTTAAATACAACAATGAATCTTGATACGTATGGAGAAAGTAATATATTAAAGTATGAAGTGACGGGTTAAAAATAATCGTATATTAAAAACTAATTAACATTTGTATTGTAAATATTATACAAGTGCATAGGTACATATATATGCATATAATAAGAATGATAATATAATATACATATAAATAAAAGTGGCTTTCCCAGCGACTCCCTTTGTTTACATTATATTAACATTTTTTTTATTCTGTATATATTTTGAAATAGTACAAGAAAAGTATTTATACAAGTACCGGAATTAATATGTCACATTTATAAAAAACATATACTTATATAAACCTAACCTCATCGTCTCTGAACAAATCTGTCGCGCGACTGGTTACTAGAAAGTGGTATTATTTAAAATAGTAATGATAATTTGTTACAGATTTGTAAGTTTCCAAAGCAAATTTGTCCAAGATCGCCTCGGTTATATCAATATAATAAATTCCATTACGACAATGTCAAAGTTTTAATCTACCCACAATACAATAAACAAAAACAAGAATGTGACATTAAAACCAACAAAAACTAACATTCTTCCAAAAAATTCTGGTGGCACTTATAAAGCTAAGTATGTAATTGAAATCATGTTTTAAAATGTTATTTATTTTACAAGTACTAAATGCAGCTAATATTAATAGTAACTGCAACTCATAAATATGAGACCAATGACATACATTTAAACCATCGACATGGTCAAGGTTACACTATTTATAGAACCTGAGAAAATTGCTACTTTATTACTCCATGTCTTCGATCTTCATCCCTCTGTGCCTGGAGACTGGCTGTCGTAAACATGTCAAAACAATTTTAAAATATTGGTGGTCAGAAATTCCGCAAACATATTCCGAGAGATTGGCTGTTGAGAATGTGTTAAAAATATTTCAATAGATTGGCTAATATGTCTATTAAAATTAGATAGATCTATTAAAATTGTTACAAGAATTTTGTTATTGAAAATGTGTCGAAATTTTTGCAAACGACTGCCTGTCGAAAATGTGTTAAACTAGAAAGAAATGGGCTGTCGAAACTGTGGCATGAAATAGTTGGAATTTTAAATTAGGATATGAATACATTTTAATTTTTAACTAAATGCTAACAAAAAATACAATGTTAAAATTGGAATCGCCTTAAGTAATAACTTGGGTCCTTAGCGAACTAAAAATTACGAACGTAAGCAGAATAGATAACGTTTCAATCTTATATGAGCACTATATAAAGATTTAACAATTGTCTGGTATTCATATACTAGCATTTAAATATCAATGAAATTGAGATAATTCACACTTTCAAGTGTGTATATTTTCTCTTTTACTTAAACGATAATTAATTTTTACAACTACGTAACAATGGAAATAAGCATTTTACAAAAGACAAGAGTCAACATGTTGCTGTAACAATATCAAAGTCTTGAAAGGCTGATCACACACGGGGCAGTCGTAACGGAGCGGCGGCGGCGTTTTTTCGCGCACCTCGTTTGAAGTCGCTTTAGCACCGCTTTCCGTTTTCTTCTTTTTGCGTGCCTTATGTCATTTTGTTTGTAAATGAGAAAACACATAGAGTTACTTTATATGTCAGATTTTTATCTATAATAAGAGAACCTTGTGATAAGGGTTCAATTTTAAAAGTAAGATTACACAAGAAATATTTCCAATGGTAAATATTTAAAAAGTTGTGTTCCAGTTTAGTCTGGATTAAAACAATTCCTCGAGAATAATAATTTAATATAAGTATTAATATTTCTCCACACTCGGTCTTTTAATTCCACGGTGGCAAAGTTTATAAATATGCTATTATATAGATTTATTATACCTATTCATGGAACCAATACTTGTGATCATTACAAAAATAATTCTCGGGAGCGTGAATAAAATCACGACCTCCAGTTCAGCAGTCCGCTCACTAATCATTTTAGCAACAAGTCCGACAATAATAGATTTGTAATTTACTTCGATTCGGATCTTCTCGTACCTTGAATCATAAATAGAGCACACAGAAAATGATTTAAAATATATACTCACCATATTACCCGTAGTGACAGTGGCGGGCGCAGGCCGGTTGCTGGAGCCGGAGACGGGGCCGAAGGAGCCAGGCGAGCCAGGCGAGCTGGGCGAGGCGGGCGAGTGCGGCGCGGAGGCGGAGGGCCGCTTGCTGGTGACGGTGCGGTGCACTCCTGGGTTCAGCTTGCGCACTTCCTCCAACTGCACACATATTAACTGTCATAATTAAAAAATTCTCGCAAATGCATTCAGTAAATACAATCTTTTTTCTACTTTTTCGTGTGGAGGCTAATTTCCTGGAAGCTACATTCCCTGACCGGCAACGGGCATAGATGGAGGGACACGTTGTGCTCTACGAGCTCTAACACACATGCGTAGCGAAGGAATTATGGACAAAAATCCCCGCTTATTAAATAGGTCAATGTCCTGAAATATTTCTGATGGATGACATAATGACGCGAATTTTTCCATTGCTTCTATAAAATAAGTAACTGTTTCTGACTCAATACACTTATTTAAGTGAAGTATCTATTACTGCTTGCAGTATAAGTTTGATTTTGCATTAAAGCCACCTCGCAGTAGGATTCGTCGGCTTGTGGAATAGCGACCTACCTGCGTGACCAACTCCTGTATGCGTCTCTGTGCGATTCGTACATCGGTTGCGAGATTCTCCTTTTCGTTCGCCATCAACTGCCTCGATTCGCGTTCAGCTTCAAAATCACTCCTAGAGTTCAAATATCATTACGTTTAGAAATTGTATAAAAAAACAAGAACATTGTGTGTTTGATATAACATAAAAAAATATGTTCACAGCGCTATAATCACATTTGCATTCAGTTTGGTTTAAACTTGTCCCCTTCTCCCCCCACTCTCAGCATATTATATACATATACACGGGTGTACACACATATGTATACATAGGCAGGTGCACACACACTACACTAGTCACCACAACAATCGAAATGTAATAATCACATGTTTCTCGCAATATAATTGAACATTATATTACTCCTAAGACACTACATTAAAGTGAAAGCTTCACTGAAAACTTGGTAATTAAAATTACCTGGTAACATGCAATAGTATTGCAATGAAAGTCTGTCAGTCAGGTCGAAGCAAGAGCTGCTACCTTGAAAAGTTCAATGAATAGTATGTAAAAACTGACTTGTAGAGGTCGAGCTGGGCCTTGAGCAGGTCGGTATCCTCCCTGCGGTCGCGCAGCGCGGCCAGCTCGGCCTGCAGCGCGCCGAGCTCGCGGCCGCGCGCCAGCAGCGCCGCCGTCAGCGCCTCCACGTTCGCCGCCATGTTGGGGCTCTGCCGAGTTCCCTTTGTTTTTAACCGATCCTAGTTTCTCCACACATACTAAATGTTTTTCATGTATGATTGATACAATATTTATAACCATTGATAATACAAGAGACAGATTCAGATCAATTCAGGTTTAGGCAAAATTTAACTATCGGGTATGGCAACGGTTCAATCAGAACGGTAAGGATGACAGGTACTAGTCTCAGTCTCAAACAGTCTCTCAAAAGCAATAATAGCATAATTTAAAGTCATTGTGTATAGTCAAACAAATGTTATCTAGAAATATATGGATGATAGGTACTATTCACGTTTATACTCACATTTTCCTGTTTTGAAACCACTTTTTTCAATAATTCATTGTAGTCCTTAAATATCCCTTCAAATATAGATAATGTACCACGAACTTGTCCTCTGAAATACATTAATCATATTATTTCTTATGTTAAATATTCATTTCATTAATACGACATATTCTTATTTATTATTTATAACCGAAAATTTTATCTTAAAGTAAAATTTTTAAGTAATCAAAGAAACGAGTACTATCATTTTACTACGACACAGTTTTCCATTCTAGTTACTAAGATGATGCTATCCAC
>DWME01003384.1:0-18450 GCA_018244795.1 Parelbella ahira ahira | reverse complement strand
CTAAAAACCTGACGGTGTTCCAACGCGCCACTACGCGGCGGAGCCACGGGAACGCTTGCGCACACTTCCGCGACACGGCGATACACTGAAAACGATGAGGTAAGTATTTGAGTTCTTTTGGATATAACCGATATGTTAATGATCAGGAAAGTAATTACGCGTTAACTATATTAACCTCATCATCATTTTCATCAGCCTTTGGATGTCCACTGTTGGATATAGGTCTCCCTCAATCGGCGCCACTCCGTCCGGTCCTAGGCCTCTCGAATGTATTAACCTACTCATGACTATTAGCCTGAGGCTATACATTTTCTTATTATAAAAGGTGTCATATGCCCAGCAGTGTATATACAATAGTTTTAATGTTAGCTTCGATGTTGAATGCTACAAAACTGTAGTTATCAGAGCTAAAGAAATAGCGAAGATTATCCATATGACGTGCTGTCACAGTCAATTTCAGTATCAGTATTTTCATACTCATATGCACAAGACTACTAGCTGTCACCTGTCATATTAATTATGTTTAAGCATAACACACGGACATTAGTCTGCACATTCTGTTTGAAAATACTGTACCGTCGTTTTTAATATACTGATTACAATAATAAAATTACAATAATTATTAATAATAAAATTACAATTAATATTATTTACAACTAGTTTAATGAATATAAATAATTTGTGATATTCTTTATTCAATATTTAATTTGCTCTTTGAACTACAAATTCTCGTTATTCAAATGGACTTGGATTTTGGACTTGGCACTTTAAAGCGACGAAGACTTGGTGCTGGCACAACGCCCACACATCTTGTTGCGTTTCCTCGGAGTATTCAAAGCTATCGTAAATGCGCGGAGTCGTTTTGTAAACAACATTGAATAGGACAGGCGTCTATTGACCAATACTAACCGCACTCATAGTAACTGGACTAATATATAATCACTACTTGACTAATGACTAATATCTATTTAAGTAATATCGCCGGACCTATCTATGTACATCTATTCGAAGTTGTTTTTTAAAAAACAAAACTTTTTAATTATTAATAAATCATCGCGCCAGTAACTTAGCAGGATAAACAGAACGCACCGAGCCCAAAACATCTCCATTCGCACCTGACGTGCCTCGACGCCCATCGCTCTGTCAAAAACACCTGTCGTTCCATATAGGTCGCATACAATTGAGAGATTTCTCTCCTGTATGCAAAGCGGAGTCTAGTCGATTGCTGTATCGTAAACAGATCGGCGTGTCTCATCTCGTATTGAGATGCGGCTCGTCGCTCGCCGGCTACTTTCTAAACGGACGAACGCTTGCCTAGAATACTGTGATTAGACAGCATATGTTACACGTCTTCATTATTGCAGTTTAAGTTGATTTGTGCTGTCGGAGAGCCCTATGTCCCGTTGTGGACGATAACTTTTTTATAGCACAATCTGACAACCAGGGAAACGGGCCACCCGCTGGTAAGTGTTCACCGTCGCCTATGGACGACGTTAATAGGCTGATTATGCATAATGATTTGTGTTTTTAGATAGCGCGCATTAATTGCATAAGTATAGGTAATACATACGTATGTACATATATATACGATACAAAAATCGATGAAAGGTTGCATTGAAATAATACGTTTTCCACGAAAACTTAGACGCGGGTAAAACTAAAAAAAGTTAACTAAATATAAATAGGTACTGTTTTGAAAATCCAAAGACTAAACGAAATCATCAGTTACCATAACACAATATGTGTGTAATCAGATTGCTTATAAACCACATACACACATACATATAAACATATACTTATATAGATATACATATTTTTAAACTCATAATCACTATATCGGTCATATACAAGCAAATACATTATTCAATATCACTTGAAAAACTCCGCTCTAGTCATGTTGACGTAAGTTTTCATGCATCCTCGCAAATGGAAGTCGAATTAGGCTTGCGTAATTTACCGCGAAAGCCTTATTTGTGTGAGTACTTAATCCGAATTTGACTGCCCCGGTGGTCTAGTGGCTGCAAGGGAGTTTACTGGCCAGTATTCCTTGCGTATAGACATATAACATGACTGGTAAAAAGTTTGTGTACTACACTCCTCTGCTTACATTTTCGGGAAATACAGGCGTGATGTTATGTTAATTTGAATATTGCTTTTTTTGTTTTGAAAAGAATCTTTAGAAAAGCTTTTTGTACAGTTATGGTTATGGCTATGTCCAGCAGTGGATATCCAAAGCTGGCTGATGATGATGATGATAGTAGTAAAGTTATATATAAGTAGGTATATAGAAGTAATTGGTATTAATTTGTAATTAGATTCTCCAAAATTAAACTAGACAATGTTTGACCGCGAGTCCATTATGAGGAAAGCGAAGTTCGATCTAACGAGGTTAGGTAAATTGAGTGCGTACGAATGTTGACTTATTGGGTCTTCCTGTTGACCTTCTTACTTCTATTGCCTCCTGACTCGAAAAGCTCGAATTAAAAGGTCAGAGATTATATATACATGGTGGAGTATAGGTCCGTATGACGCCTTCTCCTAACAGGTGATTTGAAGATTTAAAAAAAACTTTAGGACGCAGCTGGATCCAAGAGGTCTAGGACTAAGTGGAATGGAGCTGATCAGGGGAGATTTGTTTGCAACAGAGAATATCTCGCAATGCAACAGAGAATATCAGTGAATATATGGAGTCTCAGCCAATCCGTACTTGGCCAGCTTAGCAGATGATGCCTTTAACCTTTCTCATGCTGAGAGGAGATCTGGGAGGAGAAAGAAGAGAATGTTGGTAAGTGACAATTACATTTAAAATTTGTGAATTCGACTGCCTCGTTGGTCGGGCGATTGCAAGCGCGACTACCGATTAGGAGGTCTTGGGTTTGAATCCCGGGTTCAGTGCTATTCGATTTTTCAATAGAATTTCTAGTAGTGACTCGGAGTCTGGATCTGTGCCCGGTGCACGGCAATAGGCTCTTAGGGAATAGACTTAAACGTAACTGGTGAAACGTGGGAGTGTACTGCACTCGTCTGTCTACCCCTTCGGGGATTACAGGCGTGGTGTTACGTTTAAAATTTGTCAAATTATAACGTAAACTCTAGACGCTTTTCTACAAATGGATATACATATAAGCAATTAACACAACTTGCTAAGTAATATAAAAACACAATTACATAACATAAAAAGCACTGCCGTTTATATTTCTTAAGCAATTGAAACGTTTGTACTTTTAGTGTTGTATGTTATTGGGTTGGACATAAATATTGCCGAAATATATGATTGACTTGCGTTATGCTCGCTGGACTGTGTTCATCAAAATCACTATCAACTGTCGAAAATCGCATTTCACAAGGCTTTTAATAATAATTAGCAATTAAAAAAGACAATAGAACCTCCCGGCGATGGTTTTATTTAATACACTGACCGGTAAGTACTGTCGTGTAGAAAATGTCAATGGTTTATTTTTATATTTTTTCAAGTGATTTAAAATAAATTTATGGTACGTTCGTGGCTCACCTCCTATTTTATTAAATGTAGATTATTACATGTGAAATGTGACCGTACTACTGTATTCTGGCCACACCTTCGGGGAAATCCAGGCATAATGTTGTGTTACGTTTATTTATTTTTATGAAGAAAGTGATGACTGTAGAATAAGCATGTCAAGTATGTAAGGTTAGAGGTATTTGACATTCGGTGCTCCCTGCGCACTCCGTTTTGGGTCTGGCGTGACGTTAGAATTATAATAAATATTTAAATATATACGCAATATAAACGGAAGAGGGATACACTGTTGACTTTATTTAATGACTGAAACCGATTCTTCTATATTATGTTGCGAAAACTTCTGAAGTGTCATTTGATATAGAGAATAGACGACACGGGACGAGCGTGGTCAATTAATAAATGAATAATGAAATGAATGAAAAAATTACATTTATCTTTATAATGCAACAGGCTTAGATCCATTATGTAGTAACCATTCACGTAGCAATACTTTAACTTTCCATACGCGCCAAAAATTTAATTTTATTTTATCCATATCCCATACAATTTAATAATATACTGTGTGATTTTTAACAGATGTCAGACTTGCTATATTTTTTAAACCTTGGTACGAGGTTTACAAAATTGAGATTTGTTTTTTTTACTGTCTTAGGAACATACCATAGACAAGATATATTTTTAATAACTGCCCATAGCTTACCGTTAAGGATTCTAATGAAATTTCCACGCTCGAAGTTATTCAATAGGTATATTTGCGAAATCCAAACGCCTGTAATGCTCAAATCGCTCTTGCATAAATTTTATTCGAGATCTATGTAAATATGTTCAAACACAATCGGAAAAGTTCTTTACCAGTGCAAGTTATGTCGGCAATGAAAACTATTGTCTGTGCACACTTTTTCTCACGATGGTACATGAACGTCACCATTCAAAAGATCGTAAGTTGTAGCAACTTTTATAGGACTTGCAACTTTACTGTTTCGGATATACGGTCCAATTTTGGATGAGTTTGAAATGGAGATAGATCGTGAAGAAGGCGTTACACATTATGCAGACAAGATAGTGATCAATGAACGTTATAAAACATGCTCAAGCGCCGGTAAGATTGTCTTGAAACAATTGTCGAATGACGAGGTATGAATTGTTCTAACAATACCCGCTAATAGCTATCTGGAGCTTCGCATTCATGGACTTGTTAATCATTCGTTGATTTACTGATAGAAGCTTAGGAAATGCTCATAGCCAATAAGTTTGATGTCTCTGACGGATGGTCACAGGTGGTCCGAGGGATGGTTTTATTTTAATAGTCTATTGATCATAAAAAAAATTTAACATCACGCCTATCAGCTATTTGTTACATGTTTTCCATCATCATGAGAGAGTACTGGAGCCACGGGATAAGCTAAGTAATAGAACGATCGCAGTGATGGGATAGGGGTATAGTTATGGTGGTCCATGGTGGTCGTATCACGCTTTGGTTAATGGTTGCAGTCATGTCTTTCAAAGAGTTGTTTTGCGGTGCAGTCATGTCTTTCAAAGAGTTGATATATGTACAACAGGAGAAATTAAAAAAGTTTGTGTTAAAAAAGGTTTTTTAACAACACACAACAAAAAAATTAACTTATTAGAGTTACGTAAAATTGTCTTAATTTAATTTAATGTTAGGAAAATTATTCAAAATTTCATTTACCAAAAGTAAATTAAGTTACTGAAGTTGTTCAAAATTCCACCAAGAGTATACGAGTCTCGGACGTAACTCGACAAATATTTGTGTTACAATCCATTTTTAATTGAATGTTCAATTTAGAACTTTGAAAATGACGAGGTGATACAGCAAAGTTGACATAACATAGCATTACGCATATATTTCCTTGAAGGGATAGGCGGAGGAACATTTCGCTATGGAATCGGGGGTGAATTTGTAGCCATTTACTGGACACAAATAGCATAGATTCGTGCCTAGAAACTCCAAACTAGACGAACCAATTATATTTTGTTCGACCCGGAAATCGAACCCTGGAACACTTCACCAACAGCCACGCTTACGACCACTAAACCAACGAGACAGTTAAAACGTAAAAGCAAAAGCTAAACGATAAAACACTGTAATATTGTTATTCCTTCGCTTTTTGTACCGTTGTTCGTATCTATAGATTCCAAGAAAAAACACTAAAGAACGAATTTCGCTGAATTCGAAGAAAAACAACTGAAAAATATCCTGATTCGAAAAAGTCGTAAAGCTATAGCAAGGAAATGGTATTTTTAATTTTGTAGACTGAAGATTGAACTGGTCAATACACTTTATCACTTAAAATGAAAAGTAGTCTTAGCTTGAAAAATATATTATAACCCGCAGAAGTTAACTAGACACCTCACTATGAAGTCACAATAGGTACTAACTGCAAAAAAGCAGTTATTTGATTGTGTCATATTTGTCCATATGCTAGGGTGTCTCGTAATGTCGGTTTACGCGGACATAATTATTTTGATCGTATTTCGTACATTAACTCTAAGCCAAGCGAACAGCTTAAAACGGACTGCAAGGATTTGCTGATCGCTGGATTTAATCTGTAGAATACAATGGCCTACACCTGCTTTGAATGTTAATGATTACTGTTCATAAAAAATATATAAACAAAAATGATACTGAATCCGACATTATTGATAAAACTTATATTTTAGTATGTAAGCCTCTCACACGTACGTTTTTTGATACTAACTACTGTTAATATTATTAATTTGTTGTCCATATCATAGGTAAGCGACGTAAAATGGCGGGGAGGGGGGAGGAGAGGAGGGCAGCGTGTTCCACGCACGTGCCAAGTAGATTTCTGCGCGTTGTACAATAACAATTTCTCCTTACAAAGGCGTGGTCCAAATAAATAAATATTACAGTCATTTTTAGCAATACAGACGAGCCTACATATATCAATTAGCTAAATAATGTTAATTTTGATACTTAACGCTTAAACAACATTCACAAGTCTATTGATAAATCTTGTGGTCCTGAAATATTTTTGCGTGTTCTATCTCTTATTATCCTAGTAAGTCAGAGCGAGATAAAATACACAACGGTTAAAACGTTGCAATATGAATGTGCGTGGATTTGATGGTGAATATTTACCAACCTACAATATTCATTAAGTAATCAAACCGATATTCCATTCTCATGTTCGATGAAGTGAAAGTGAATAAGTGATGCTTATATTTGAATCTATTGACCGTCTACTGGAAAAAACTCCACGGCGACACGTATTACTGATGTACCTATTGACTTTTTAAGATGTTGACGTCGGTTGTTACAAGTGAACCGTGGGAGCGTACTACACTCCTCTGCCTACCACTTCGGGTATTACAGGCGTGATGTTAAGTTTTTATTTGCCCTGGGTTACCTCAACATACGCATAGCGACAAATATTCAAGTTTTAAATCATACTACAAGCACTGATATAAAATAGTTTAGAACTCATTCAAGACTATTACCACAGCCTTCAAAGGTTCTATTGGTGTACACAAACATACGGTTATTAAAATTAAATAACAGTTCCATTTAGTTCAATTGCCAGCAGTTAAAATTATTATTATTGCCAGTCGTAAGCGTTCAACTGTCCCGAATGGGCGTATGGTTTATTTCGGCGATGTAAGAAAAACTTTTGTATTTAAAGACACGTAAAGCACTAAAGGTGATTCACATCTGATGTAAGGTACAGATTGAACATTAAATATCGTATCGGGAGCAAATATAACTGTGTATTTTGGGTTATTGTGAAAGATAACACTTAAATAATTGTATCAAAAATGGAGTTTAAAAGTGTATAGACACTTAATATTAATTTAACATATCGTTATGTGTTTTAAATCTAAGATATGTGTGTAACTAAGTAACTAAAAGAATACAATGTGCTGTCACATATTTTAAGGTCATTCAATAACTTATTAAAAACGTAATTTTGAAGTATAGGCATACTTTGTCATTAAAAACAACATCGGAAAGAAGAAAAAGTAACTGTCAAATTAATGTTAAAGGTTTAAAGAAGCCTTATAAAACCAATTACATCACCGTTGAACAACGCTAGCGCGATGTGAATCCCCCTTAACGGTAACGAGTCTTAAAGATGTAACAGACAAAATCCCTTAGAAATGTACACAATAGATTTAAAGGATTACGTACCATTTTGTGGGGATTACCTGCCTTTTAAACACAGTTGAAGCAGATTATATCGTCCGTCCCTCTCCAGCCTATGGCAACAGCGCGTCAGATATCATTCTCAACTCTTCTAACCTCGAACGCGAGTTATTTGTCAGAGGCGAATTTCACGCAACTTTAACATGTAAAGTTGCCGGGATCTCAATAACAATAGAAACAAAACCAAGCAAACAATAAACATAATAAACATAATGCTTGTTATGTTGTTACATACATGAATATTATATTGTTATGACGTCACGTTCCGTTCTCACGCAAAATTTCATGCTACATACCTATTCTAACATTTGATACTTACGTACAGACGTATCTGTATTATATTTATTTGGTCGTTTTAAATACTTTTATTATTAAATATTAGAGTTCAGCATGCATTCCAAGATTAAATAAACAAAATAAAATAGAAAGAAATCTTTATGTCAAGTTACCTATAAATGACATACCTACCTATGTTTTTGTAGGGCGCCAAAAATTACAGATATAAATACTTACAAGTTATTTCGTTATTGTACCAATATATTAGGAAACCATTCCGAGAAAATGATTGGAATTATTACAAGATATTGATTAAATTTCGAGTTTCACAATATATTTCTAAGTTATACCTGTATATTTAAATATTTGAGTATTTAAGTTAGAATAAACATATTATATGATAATATTGTGTATTTATATAATATTTGAATCGAACTATTGAAGATTAACATAATTGAATTAATTAAAGTACAGAATGTCATTTAAAATGAATTTGAATTTGTAAAAGGACAAAATGGAAAAAGTTCAATATTTCTTTTAAAAAAAAAACTAAATAATAGACATTTTGGGAATGAATAACGGACAACAAAATAACGAATCAATTTTGAATTTCGAACGTATCCCGAAAACAAGAATAACAATGTAGTAATTATTGTTACGTTATGATTAAATTCAAATAATTTATTCCATTTATTTTTTATAACAAAAATGTAACTGGATGTTAAATAACATTCCATGATTTGACCAAAAACGCTTCATCCATAATTGTCGAGGAATGTTAAAATGCAAAACACTAGGCTAGTGTCTGGGTTGAAAGTTTTAGCGGTTTACAAACACTATGTAGGGTGTTAGCAGTAGTGTGGCACTTGCGTTTCGCAAATGATTTGTCAAGTTAAGTAAGCGTGGGTATCTGCCATAAAATAATAATAAGTACCTAAATAATATTCATGCCATAAGAAAATTATTCTAATAACATGTTTTTATCACCTATAATGTCTGTCTTAGATTGTAACATCTCTATAGAACATTATGATTAAAAACTCGTCATATTTCATCATATCTATTACACATACTTAGTTCATTCACTTTCATTTTTCACCTTTCGCTCTTCTTATTTAGTCAATACACTTATGGCTCATTTAATTGTCAGTCAATGCCAATCATGTATAAAAAAAGTAAAGCAATAAAAAATGAGGGCGCCACTATCGCACTCATGGTCATACAATCACGGCTATGACCAAATAATTCTCATGTATATATTTAATTAAATTTCAATTAGTTGAATCATCTAATACATCGTTTATGTACATTAATATTATCCAAATACTCTAGTAACTATAATATAAATAGTTTTTAACATTAATTAGTACTTTCTAAAATGACACATATTATTAAGTTCTACCCACGTTGTCGCTTATAAATTGAACCCGCACTTATGTACGACGTGAGACGCTACTTTTTCTCACCAAACCGTCGGATGGGCCAACCGCTTGTAATCCACTGCGCATGCAATTGCAAGTGTTGCATTACTATCATTTTTTTTTACATTATCAAATCGCAAATCCATTTCGAGAGGCGGTAGTGTTACCCTATTGCGATAACTCGTAAAAGCGGTCAAGACTTCCTTTTATCTCGTTCGGTTAGTCAAATGATTAATGGTTGGATACGAACACAATAATGTTAATGGATGAAACGGAGCAGTGATGCCATTGTTGCCATGTATCTGGCTTAACGGTTGCAGTTCGACCGTGCGGTTTAATTATTCGTTCTGGGTGCGAAGTGAACGTATAACCCGCAGAAATCAACTAAGCATCTCTTGATTTGAATTAGAAATACAAGAGTTCAGACTAAATAATACTGAACCACTAGGTGATGACTACTTAGATTACTGAAGATCTAGTTACAACTTCACAGGAATATCACGTTATTTGTTATAATATATTATTATAACGTCACGCCAGGATTTTTAGGGGGTAGGCACAGAGTACCGAGGGCCAAATATTGTATGTCACTGTCTTCATACATGCACGTTGGTATCGGTGTTAATTAACGTACTCGTATTTATAGGGACGCTAATATTAGAATATCAGCTTATTCAACACCTGACTTCGCATAGATTAAAGTAAGGATTTATACAAAAGCGTATTCTAAATACCTACATATTTTAGGACATCTCTATGCACGGCAATCTGATCCCAAAATAAGATCGAAGAGTGTCCGTTTTATGGTAACAAAATGGCTTATAAACTACATACATTGTATATATTAAAATATAGTTATTGTTTTTGCACCTACACCCAGGACAAATTATTGAGGCTAATATTTTCTTGAGTGGAAATCGAACCCGCGCCCCTGGCTCAACAATTAGGTTAACTAACCACTGGACCAACGGGCTTGACATATGTATGTGTTCCTATAATATTTAAAAGGTGCAAAGCTCGGCAATGATTGATCTCCATCAGACTTTTCTGTACTCTTTATGTTGTAATCACATTTATAAAAAGGGAACTGTGAACAGGTGTGTAGGACCCTTAATTGGTATATATGTACGACCAAACGTTTCGTTTCCTTGTGCCTTTCACGCTTAATATATATATGAAATGTAACCATTACTATATACTTTATCAAATCAAATCAACATTTTTATTCGCTTGTAACAAAAAAAAACTCAACATCTGGTCCGTAATCCCCGAAGGGGTAGACAGAGGAGTGTAGTACACCTCCAAGTTTCACGAGTTACGTTTACGGAATGCGGAATGGTTTACGGTGAGCTTATTGCCATACACCGGGCACAATTCCAGACTCCGAGTCACTACTAGAAATTCTAAATTGGAAAAATCTAATAGCACCTGACCCGGAATTTGTACTCAGGACCTCCCGATCGGATGTTACGCTTGCGACCACTCGACCAACGAGGCAGTCTATTAACTCGTTATAAAATACAAAAATATTATACAAGATCTAAGTATGTCATTACAAAAGTTCAGAATTTCTGTTTAAGCTTCATTTGTAAAGCGTACCAAACCAGACCTGGTAAGCTGTTAATCCCGTTGTTAAAATGGTAATCGCGTGTCATAACGGTCACTTAGCTAGTACCTGACATTGACCAAGTATTAAAAGAGTATAGAGGGATGCAAATATGACATGATTTGACAATACAAATTATTATCATAATTAACATGAACCCTTTCATCGTTTCACTGTTAAGTAAGGGTTTCTATCAGAATAAGAATTGTTATAAATATGATTATTATGGTTATATCATCACGCCATGCCCCTTACGGGGACATGATGACAGATCTGATTAAGTTATTAACAAGAAGAAACTGGTCTGCGATCAGTCATTCATTGTCAGTTTCTAATTACAGCAACTCATTATCAGAACAACCGTCTGTGCGTTATACGCTTACGAAATAATATGATACTCTCCCGATTACGTTTGGCTGTCGACTTTATGGGCTCAAGCTATTACTTAGATTGCGTTATAAAAACCGTGTAATATTTATGTAGTGTGTTGACGTAAGTAATAATGTTCTCAATGCAAATAGTCAATTCAATAAAAGAGTGTCGGTGTATGAATGTGCGTACCTGCGTGCAAGCGTGGATGCTTGAGTGCGCGTGTGTGTGCCTGCGTGCATGCTTGCGTGCATCCGTGCGCGCGTGCGTGCGTGCATGCGTGCGTGCCTGCGTGCGTGCATGCGTGTGTGTTTGCGTGCTTTCATGCGTGTAAGCGGTACGTCAACCAGCACGTGGAGCAATTTAAAATATAATTATATTCAAAGTATTATCGACGGGTGTTGCGATTATATGAAATATTCTATTTACATATTTTGCTTATAACTAAATTTATAGCGAATCATCTGATACCGTGTTCGAACTATTTTGAAACTATGGATCCCATTTCATAAATCTAGATCTAGAAACTCGAATTGACAGTTTAGGACAACTAATTATTTTAACTTTGCTCCTTGCTGCTGCCATTTACAATGCGTAGGCGAGTCCTACTTAGACTGACGGATTTATCTGTAAAATTTGTTCAAACCTTTAGCCCTAATGAACCATTAAAATTTCTGCCTTACATTATTTTATTACTAAAGGAAGTAACCAATTCGTTTTTCAAATTGAACAATGCTACCAACTTTAGTACATTAAAAGGAAACGTAACATAAAAGGACATCAAAATACATGAAGATGAAAGGAAAGATGTTACAGCATTATCAATTCCAAGAAATCATATGTAAAAAA
Source organism: Parelbella ahira ahira (assembly GCA_018244795.1). Taxonomy (NCBI): domain Eukaryota; kingdom Metazoa; phylum Arthropoda; class Insecta; order Lepidoptera; family Hesperiidae; genus Parelbella; species Parelbella ahira. The sequence continues at coordinate 6,241 of DWME01003384.1, read as the reverse complement.
AATTAAGACAAAAGGATTTTTAAAGGATCAAAGTGTAAATTTTTAAACGACCTAACATAATACAAGACATACTTCTGTCCTTCTGCATTTTATCCGTGTCAGATAAAAGTAAGTAAAAAAAAAATTGTTTTATTACACCACGTTGTTAATAACAGTAATTTATTTTGTTACAAAACGCTTATAATGAACAAGCCTGGATGAAAGACGCGAATATAATTAATGGCCTGGGCTTAATCCCTTCGACCTTTGACAAATAATACAACAACGCAATATTAGTGACTCTCTGAGTAATTCATAAAAATCTGAGATCCCTTTATACGTGTTGACATTACATCCGACAGCAAGTTGAAATTGAGCGTAGAATGGAAATATTTGCGAAAACTATCAAAGTTTAGTCTATTTACCTCAATTTTACCTCTTTTTATTAATTTATATTTTATTTACAAGTATTTTTTTACTACTTGGAACTCAAATAGGTCGTGTTCTAAGTGATGGGGAAGTTAGTCTCTGAAACCGGCGTGCATGTATGAAGAGATTGATGAATGTGGAAGAAGCATGGCAAGTCTGCAAGGATAGGGATATTTGGTACTCCGTGCTCTCTGTTTACCCCATAAAATTCCTGGCATGAAGATATATATACGTTATTCTATTAATTACGGGATTTCCTGAACCTACTCTACTATGCTACACTAGATCACTGGAGATACAAGTTCATGGAATCTAGGCTGTTACAGTATCCTTATACCCATTGAAGTGCGGAAATGTTAGTGGATAGTTGTCATTAGCGTCACGATTCAAGTCTTGACCGTGTCATGCGTTGCCTAACTTCATTATTATCAGCCTGTCATCTAGCTCTCCACGCATGCCACTGAGCTCGATCTTCAGCTTTTTGTACCCAACCACTGCCAGCCACTTTGCGTATATCGTCACTCCACCTAGCTGGAGGGCGTCCTACGCTGTTTGTCAAGGCGTAGTTTTGCTCAACTTCACAAATCGTAAAGTCTATCAAAGTTATTCAACTAAAAATGCTTAGCGTTAAAACTAACTTTCACTATTCTTTGTTTTAGTTGGATAGTTCGATGGAACGAAAACGAAATATCACTAGGTTTATGAGTTTGTTACGAGATCGACCATTCGTGTTTAAAGTTAGTCAATCAACTTTGACTATTGGTTTTGGAAGGGAGCATAAAACGCTTATATGTATTAATGATTTCCATTTGTGTGTGGTAGGCAGGTTTATTGTTAAACGGAATGGATAATTGATTATTTCAAATGTAACCTCGTGCTTGTAATCGAGGAGTAGGCAGAGGAGTGCACTACACGCCCACGTGGCACCAGTTACGTTTTACGTCCCATGGAATAGGTGGTGAGAATGTTACTAAATGAAGATTAAGTATCACTTGCCGCAACGGTGAGGAACCATACCGTGAGGAAACCAGTACAGCTTAAAGTTCTCCATAGTGTTCTTTATGGCGTGTGACGTCTGCCAACTCGTATTTTGCCAGCTATGGCCTTAATTAATGCTTCCCGATTTCAGTGGAGACCGGTGCCCAACAGTGGAACATAAAAAGGGAAGGGAAAGTGGAATGGACATAAACGGATTAATGACTGTGTCGATGTAATAATGGATGGACAGAATAGAAATAAATATATAATAATAAAAGAAATGTCAACAAGACGAAATTGATAAGACGCAAAGGATTTAATGGAATGGGGGGGAGGGAGAGGGGCGGAGGGGGGTTGCTGTGGTAAATTTTCTTTGATTTTTGATTTCTATTAATATATATTTTCTGTTGTTAACTTTTACAATATTTTACTATTGCTAACCACCTATTCCATGGGACGTAAACGTAGCTGGTGAAACTTGGGAGTGTACTGCACTCCTCTGCCCATCGTTTCGGGGATAACAGGCGTGATGTCACTTTTTTTTCAAAAACGGTAAATATATTAAAAATTCTTATTCTTAGCATGAAGTGAAAAATTACAAATAATGACCAAGCAAGTGTTACTCAACCCGAATTGGCAGGTAAAGTAAATGTAAAGCGCAAAGTAATGGACTAGACAGCCTTCTGTTGAAAAGGTACTAATGAGAGTGACCATGTTCTTTAGCCGTTTAATACTCACTACAAAATGAGAGGCACTTTTTAAAATTAAAGTATTACGAATCGTACTTACAAATTTAACGAAAAAAATATATATTTGCATGTTCATAGGTGTATTTGTAATATGTAATACAATGTTACAATTACACAGATATGTATGCAAAAATGACAAAAAACAATGTACAGGAAAATAATGATAAAGACACCTATGATAACAAGTATCTCTGATAACAACAATATGCCTGCCTCGTTGGTCGAGCGGTTACAAGCGCGACTGCCGATCGGGAGGTCCTGGGTTCAAATCCCGGGTTGGATACTATCGGATTTTTCTAATTTAGAATTTCTAGTAGTGACTCGGAGTCTGGATCAATGCCCGGTGTATAGCAATAGGCTCACCACCTATTCCATGGGACTTAAACGTAACTAGTGAAACGTGGGGGTGTAGTACACCCCTCCGCCTACCCCTTCGGGAATTACATGCGTAATGTTACGTTGAATTATACTGACATTCGAATTAGTTTACTCGCTGATATTAAACATAGAGAGAAATCTTTAAGGATAGACATGTTTGGCTTTTGGTGCCCTCTGCCTACCCCGTAAGAGTTTGGCGTAAAGATAAAATAGTGAAAACAAATACTAGAAAATAAGATCCTTCGTCATAAATCACTTCACATTTCGTAGTACCTACTATTTTAATAAGTCGTTAAGTAATAAGTAGTTACTGTGGACGCTTGGCCTTGTAAGTCCTCCTTATTGAGCCCGTGGGTCAAGAACGACTATTATAACTCGCCTTCGATGACTTCTCGACGGTTTTAAGATACTTAGTAAACCCTTTGTTGTCCGTCAACACATTTTCATAGACGTACTGTTTTACGTTTCGACACTCGACAAATAGTTTAATTATGCGTTAGTGTAGGGATGTGTGTACGTTCTTCATATAGGTATGTATATATGTAATGTAACAGATTTGTATATAGATGTAATATTATGTGGAAATAGAAAAACGCGATTTATAAAGGCTTTATCAAAATTATACCTTTGGCTCTTAAGGGCTCTTCCGAATTTATTTACTTAGAGAACAGAGAAAGTTTTAATTGTATTCAAAATTGAACTACAGTAGGTACATTTAAATAAAGTTTAGTTTTAATTTCAATTGTTTTATGGTAACATTATTTTCGAGCGCCGTCATTGAACAATTGAAATATTAAAATGGTCTTTTAATAAATATAATACACGCAGTGGCGTTATTATTATCATCCTCAGCCAGTCTCAGTCCACCACTAGACAAAGGCCTCTTTTAAGGGAGTTTTGTTTATCCCCACGCTGGGCGTGACAGTTGGGGATCGCAAAGGACCGAAAACTTTTTTAAATGTAGAAATAGGCTCGCGTATGGCCGCAGTTTCACCTGATGAAAACCGAGATGGGGCCTAAGATGTAGAAAGTGTCTATTCAATCTTTTGGCTTTTCGAAAATCGCACCCTATTATCATTACTTTAGACCTTAAGCGTAAGATCTAGAAGCGCAAGTAATCTTTTACCAAGATAAAAAAGCACTTATGAAAATGACACAATCTTGAGATCGTGAGATTTTCGCTCTGATGGTCGAGATAAAAATTGGCATTACGTCGCAATGTTTCGGGGTCGCTTCGTGTGCTATCTAGCCCACGTTTTCATCTGTATCAACATCTGCGATCTTGATAAATTAATTCGCAACTATTGCACATGTTATTCTTTATGAAAATCTGTTAATGGACTCTGTATACGGCATCGAAGAAGAGATTGAAGATATCTTCAAATTTACGTAAGATGCTAGATATAAAAATGAATTTTATCTGCATATCACCGCATTATTGACTGATAGGCTGCTAGCAGAAGCTTGATGCTGTGAGGTAAGAGAAAACAATAATAGAAGATTGGGCACAAAACATGGATTAGTGAAAAAGTATAGAGAAGGGATAACAGAGATAGCCCGGGAAATGGCTAGGAGTAAAGTAAGACGAAACTCCTTGGGAGCCGACAGAGCATTGATGGCTCTTCCGGCGTTGCTAGGGGCAACGGTGTCGCCTTTCCACCCGGCAGCCTGTTTCATACGTCGAAGGTTTATCTCAATATGTTTTAGAATTCTGTGGAATTATTTAAGTAAATCTAAGGTTTATAGTGTTACTTACATATGTAATAAATATTTCATAAATATGTTTAAATTATTTCCACTGAGATCTTTATTTTTATTGAGATCTTATAACATTTTAAAGATTTGACCAATCGTCTTTGAAAGTGAATCAACAGGGCGAGGTTAGAATGTTGCCATGTTTAGTTATTATACACTTAAGTTATCAATGTTGCAATTACATTTATTGACAAATATAATATTGCGGTTTGTTAGATACTTCACAAATGTCAAAAAGTTGAGACTCGAGAGTGATTTTTGAGGCGTTGTTTTGAGAGGTCAACTATTCGGCTTACGAAATTTTCGCATTCGCTGCGACCACAATCATATTAATGTGTTAGTATCGTTGACATGTACGTATTGATTTTTTCGATTGAAACTATTGAAATTTTCACAGGGACCTGCTAAGTTTGTAAACGCATTTTTTTATGCACTTGACCGGCGTGACGTTCTGCGGCCTTCTCCCTCTGACTGTAGTCCTGTGTCCGATAGTGGAATGATATAAGGGTTGATGGTGATAATAAAACGGAATAATAAATAAATAATTAATCAAATGGCTGGCATAGCCGAACTAGAGAACACACTGATCGGGTCGGGTACTCGCTTATATTTGTGTATGTACATATAACGATTACACACACATATAATATACCTATAGCGATTATAATATCACCTGACCTATCGGAATCATAATCATCAGCCCGTCATCGTCCACTGCTGGAAGTAGGCCTCTCCACGCACCCCACTGAGCTCGATTTTCAGCTTCTCGCATCAATAACAAGGCGTGAACTAAATTGTTATAGATGATGTTAGCGATTTAAATATTATTTAAACCTTGTAACATGTTTAACCGTTATTGACTAATATTTCTCTACACAACAGTTAAGTCTACCTTATAAAACTGTCCTAATGAACTGTAAGTAATTGATTCAAGTGCTATCTGAAATCAGCCGCCTTACGTAACATCAGATAGACGGAAACGATCGGTCCATTGTCTCCGGTTCGACTCCCGGCAGATGCAATCGCCGCCGGGCTCATTTGAATGTTATGTACTTTCACGATAGGCCCGCATGCCTGCTTTTTGTTATTGGCAATATTCCCATGTTTTTACGAAACTATGTAAGGCAAGATACAATAGGTCGCGCTCAGTTGATATATAGCGTTTAAACATGTTATGCCGTTGGTGTTGCCAACAGCTAGTCGCGCTTTCAATTATACTTAGCCAGCTTATTAACCGCGATGTTCAACTGTTGATTGTAGACCTACAGAACTCCATTTGGCAGTCTGTGGTTACCAGCCAGCTAGCGAACACATATATTTATGTATAAATGAAACAGCAGATGCTCGTGCCCGTCAAACAAATGTTTGTGTCGGGTAAGATTCGAACCCACACCCTTACTCAGCAGACAATGTAACTAAGCAATTAACTAACAGATCAATCGCATGTTATTACCAATAATATCAGAAACGTTTACATATTTATCACATCTCTCATTTCATTTAATCTATATTTTTTCTCGGTACGAACTTTTTTCGCTTGCTCTTATTTAATAACCAATTAATTCATTCTCATCCAATTAGTCTTGCTCAGATATTGTTCTAATTGACGCAATATGTCTATATCATCATGTAATTGTAATTTTGTATCTGTGAGAATAAAGCTATCTGTGTTACTCGTAATTATATATGGTATCTGCAAGGATTTCGTGTGAGATGTATGGTGCTTACGAGAATAACGAGAGCAGTGATAGCCTAGTGTTTTATAAATCAGCCACACATTCAGGGTGTCTTGGGTTCGAATACGCGACGCTCACCTCTTTACAATATGTGAGTTGTAAGAGTAAATAATACTTGCTTTAACGGTGAGAGTAAACATCGCGAGGAAATCTGCACACCTTAGAGTTAACAAAAAAAAATTCTCTAACGCGTCTGAAGTCTTGAACCCATATTTGGCCAGCGTGGCAGTATATGCC
>DWME01003383.1:0-18451 GCA_018244795.1 Parelbella ahira ahira | reverse complement strand
GGTGCCCACTCTCTACCCCGTAAGGGATCTGTCGTGGTGACGCATTAGTAATAGTAATTTTACCTTCTTAAGAAAAAATAAAAAAAAACAATTGGAAAGTCAACTACATATACGATAATTATCCTATTCGTTCCAACTTTCGACACAGTACAGTTTAATTACAAATAATTCAGAAATAAACGCTTGCGTTTTAATACGGTTATAATGTAAATTAGCAATTGATTGATAAAACATTACTATGTACTATGTGTTGGGAAATAAATTGACTTTGTAGTTTTGGATATAACCTTATTAATGTCATCACGCCAGATACTTACGGAGTGGACAGAAAGCACCGAATACCAAATATCGCTGTCCGTAGAGATCTGGCGTGATTCATCTAAATTACATGTATGTATGTAGGTATATGAATTTGATGTACGGTTAGAAATCGACCGAACATTACTCTGTGTAGTCAGCAAAAAAGTATTTAACCTTCAATAGTAGCTGAGGTGTCGAAAGGTTCGAATCTTGGTCGAGACTTGTTCCCCGTGAATCATAAGACGCCGGTAATTCAAGCGTATGCACGCTTGGAATAGTGCAGTGTGATAATTAGTCGCGTCTAGCTAGATGTTTAGGGCGTTTTATTACGTCGTCGCACTTGGCAGTCGCCGCTGAACGTGATATTGTAGATCTTGGATATGTGGCAAGTTGGTCAGTGCGATTGTGTTTTGTAACAGCTGACGGTCGGATGCTGGAAATATGGAAGTATAGTTGCCGTGTTTGTTTATAGTTACCCCGTGTTCGGAAAATGACGTCGTTCTGATTGTATGTGAGTATGTAAGTTCTAATTTAGCCAGCAGCCATCTGTTTTATGTCTATTTGATAACGCGCTCCTCTGAGTACCCCGATGCGGTCCAGGGTTCACCTTGCCGTACATATCTTTAATGTCAACTCCATGATTCGCTTCAAGTATTTTTAAACACCGATAGCGAAAATAAATATTATAGCGTGCATGCTTATTTTGTACGTCAAATTTGTGTATCAACCGTTGGCGTCAAAAAAAAGCTAAGTAATGTTTTTGTAATCACTTCTTAGTCTTGTATAGTTCAATAAATCAAAGGTTCAGTATAAAAATGTTTATTGTATATGAGATCAAAAACTTTCGTGCATAATATACACGGTTATTATTTAAAAATATTAAAACAAAACATTTCGTAAACGAAATAAGATAGGTGATTCACAAGATGGTAAGTGAGTTAAATCTCTTCTATTATATCGATCTAATTGTGTAACTGAGAATTTGTAGAGACACATTCTAATAATAATAATAATAATATGTTCATCGCTCTTGTAAATAAGCAGGTGATAATAATACCAGAAACCGTAGATAATCGACTCAACTACAGAAACATTGTTCAGTTCACAAGAATATATGTATGTACATTGTACATCTATGTTGATGACGACATTAGACTATGAATGGAAATGGGCCATTCACGAAATTTTTAATATACTTTTGTAGCATAAAATTATTGAGGTTAAAAATTTAAATCTAGTATGACGGAGCCTCACATTTATTTATATACATATTAACTTATTTATTCATTCCCGTGTAATATCATATAGTAAGGGCATATCATATAGTAAGTACAAGGGCTTACTTATACCCAATGGCTTTCTCTCTCAGTCAACCCTGGATGATGAATAGAGCGTGTGGGAGCCAATAGATTTCAGCTACTATTCGTACATTTCGAGAGGCTGGAAAGTCCCGATGTATAGCACCTTGTGAAGATGACTGTTATCATGTAATTATCATTAAATTTATTCCAAGAGTATATTTGTATAACCAGTAAACTACACATTGAACATATACAAACACTAGCCGAACGGGTTACTCAGTGTTATCTTAAAGTTTAACATTTGCATAATCCAACTGATGTTATTGCATTTATGACTATCATACTATTATTCCTCTACTATGGATATAGTAAGAATAAGTTTCACTTAAAGTGACTTAAGCGCTAACGATGAGAAAATTACATACTGCTGATAAATTCAAAATTACAACATTGCGTGTTCAGTGTCGATATTTATCCCTTATAATGTCAGCGACTATATCGCTTGGCAGCATCGTGGCGCGGGCTGTCTTAGTCAAGGCTGTCTTCGCGCTCCTCCCCGGTCGCCTGCTGAAGTACACGTACACGTTGTACACCAACTGCTTCGTGTCTGCCGGTAGCTCTACCCTGGACTCTTCCGTGCTCTCGGTGCCTCTTCCACTGTAGAGCCTCCTCCAACTGAACATCGTCCAAGCAGTCATAGCTTCGTCACCGTATTGCCCGTATTGCGCCGTCTTGATGTACGTTGTCTTGACACTGGATATAATTTTCCGTTTGAAATTTCACAAAAACCACCTAGTTGCTTATATACTATTTTTAATTAGCACTATTTAACCATGTAGTTGGAAACGAAAATGTTTCACTGAACGATCAATGACAAACTGTCGTTCGTAACTTTGACTCGTATTTTATGGTAATAGATGGAATGATCACTCTGGAGATACCCGATCATTAGCAGAGGTGGCCAGCTACTGGTGTTGCGGAGGCTATCGAGCGCCGCATCAGCATTCCGGTCACACGTCCGTGACATCCGCTTTATTCAGAACGTGAACAAAATTCTCTTGGACATCGATAAATACGTTCAAAGCAGTTTATGAGCGAATTTAGTATGCAATGTACGCTGTTGTTTGAACAATTTGGCCCAACATGGACCTGAGGCCGTTATAAAAATTAACAGCACACACCAATACTAGCTCGATTGATATCACCGTTGTTTTACAAACGATGAAATTGTGGTCGTGGCGCGCGGGAGGGTAGAGTTAGCCCCAATTGTAATTAAGAGCTACAGAGATGTGTCTTTTAAAAAAGGTGTTTATTTTTACAATATTTAAAAACTTTTTCAAAATATGGACCAAAGCATTTCTTATAAACGAGATTTTTTTTGTATTTTGTTTAATGGTCTTTATAACCAGAAAATATAACTTTTGTCACTTCCTTAAAACAAGTACACGAGTGCATTTGTATATTCAAATATTAGTATATACATATACTTGAGTATAATGTATAAATAATACAGTTACTAATGTTTCACGTCGTGTATGTATTTGTTTTAATATTCAAACGAGTTGCCATTATCTCCCAAATCTGCCAATCCTACTAAACAGCGTGGTGAAGTAAATATACTCTAAACCTCGCAATTTTCGGGATAGTCCATATCCTGTATTGCGATATAGAAGTGGTCGTAGCAATGTTAGTTTTAAATAACCAACCATAATACTGGACAATAACTAATTTACAAAGTGTAAAAACTTCCTCGACTTCATCAATTCCACCAAAATAACGGATTCAGAAATTTTTACAAGTCGTAAATGGAATTAGGAAAAATCTACAAAATTACCACCAACATTTGATGGAATGTATAACTTAACTGCAGAATCGTACGAGTGTACTACGCTGCCTACTTCGCTCTGCTGCCTATGCCTTAGGGGAAATGTAACCGTTATATTAACTATGTGTATATTTGTGTCTATAGTACTCCTAATATTGCCAGGTTCAGTTCACGTATCATTCTAAACCGCAATTTGCTAAAGGGTATTTTTTAATACATTGTGAGAGCGTTGATCCAGACTTATTTTTTTTGTTTTTAAACATAAACCATCGACAACCTCGTCAGTAATCAAAGGGTTTTATGACTACAATTTACTCGTGGCTCTTTTAGTTTAAGTTTACTCGGGGGATATTTGACTTCGGTTAAATTTAAAAAAGTTTGTTTCCGACAACGAAAGAGTATTGTGAAGCCTATCAGAAGCGAATATGCCTTGTAGATATCCATTTACTACTTCAAGGATCAAATAAGCGTTGATTACTTACAGTCTACAGTCTCTGCCGTGACCTCGCTGCAATCGGTGGGAGATCGTGAAGTAAAACCACGCAAATCTTCAAAACTAGTTGGGTCACCCCGAAAAACATGCTTGGGTCAAGCCGGCACATACATAATCATGATTACTTACAACATTTCAAACAAGAAATAATTGTATCCATTAAAAAAATTGGGCAAAAATTCAGCCCTTCTAGGATCGCATCATCCGAAGACTATGAGCCTTATTTGTCGTACTGCAATGTATTCTCTTTGTTTATAGTCAGAATAAGCTGGTACAGACGCGAACAGGTCTATAGATGTAATGCAAGTCGTGAACCTAATGTTGTTCGGAGGTCACTCTGCACTCCGATGACGTAGGCTGAGCTCCTCTATAATGTTTTAAAGCTTCGAAAAAATTAGTCAGATAATGGACGTCATCATGACTCACGGTGTTGGCAGTTATCCTGTATATATTAAGAGGACTGAATGCTCAAAAGTATTCTTATCTTTTTTGTGTTTATCTTTTTATGTTATACGAAAGGCAAAAAGGTGCAGGGGCGCGCAATTTTCCCGTGTGCTTTGACAGAACGGGATATCTCTCATAGCAACGATTTATGTTTGAAGGATCAACTCTTTCGGGGATAAGAAGATTGCAAAATCGTGCCCTAAATTGACACCATGAGAAACCCTTCTGATTCCCTCACCTTATGGAATTCCTTCATGCGAAAGTTCATATCATACCGTTTTCATCCAAGTTGCGCGTAGTCTGCCAACCCGTGCTTGACTAGCGTGACACACTACGGCTAATAATCCTATTCGTTCTTAGAGAAAAGCTGTTTCCAACATTGGAAATGACAAAGTAGTGGATGATGGTCATGTTAGAGAAGAGTTTAAAGTCCATATTACTCCTTACAACTCAAATCGTTTATATCGAGACTTGGAACGTAGTTGCTCTATTTATAAACAATTGTTTCCGTTGAATTGTCGATCATAATAAATTTATAATAACAGTTTGAAGGTCATTTCCATTGGAGTTTTCAACATCCTTACTTTACAATGCCAGTATTGCATATCATTATAAAAATATAAAAGATCTTTAACATTCAACTGTTGAAATCCCACAATTCATTGTAGATAAAAATCTTTCAAACAGAATTTCGTGAACTGGATTAGTCGCTGTTGTAGAAACTATATGCAAAAAACGTTGCAAGTATCATTATGACCCTCTTACATTCGTCTTGTTTTTTTTTTCTAGAGAAACTATACCGGAAACAAGCTTGTTTGGTACAGTTGGTGCAATATTACGGTTATAAAGCGATTTGTATTTATAATAAGATATTTCATAATGTTTGGTTAATTAAATTATGCGTATTTTTTCTTGCGACGCGATTATTTAACTGTTATACTTTTGGTAATTGAGTATAGTGAAATTTGAGGTAACCTAAAAATCTGTGTGCTGGCTGATTTGTGAATTTATTTTTTTGCTGGTGAATCATAGAGCAATATTTGCACCGCCAAACTAAAGCGGCACTAAGTAACGGTAGTTTGGCGATGAATAGAGTTGAATTGATGGCGGAAGTTGCAGCCGCATAGACAAACATAAAGGCGGCAATTTTATGGTTGCTAAAAGCGTAACAATGTCAGTGTCCTCGTGGCCATTTTCCCATTGTTTCAAAAGAACTAGCTTTCAGTTTTATATTTTTAATTATTCTTTTCCAATGGTGAGGTAACGGTGATTTCCAATTCTGGTCTGAACATAACAAACGGTGGCGCCGACTGAAAAATACACAGGTTTTTTAGGAAAAAAAATTTTACAAAATATACTTGTTTAGGCCTAAATGTCGTTATGCCTGAGGACTAAATCGGACGATAATAGAAATATAATATTTATCATCCACAAAATAGTTTTGGATCGATCAGGATATTATTAGGTGAAATTTTCTAACCGTGAATTTCGAAGATATTTCAATAAGTTCTTAGGTTCGTAAGGTCAAATAAGTTTTTAAGTGACATTGGTACCAGTGCACTGAATATAGTATAAATAGAAAAATACTTGGCATTAGTATGGTAATGACCAACGATTTGCTCACGGGAGGTGTGTGTCAGCGTCAGCGTCACACTTGTAATGAGGGCTATTATAACTACAACGGATCTCGTAAACCGAATATGGGTCGAGGTCTTTGAGCAGATTCAATTAAAATAATGCCAACGGGTCATTGACAGCGTTCGTTACAGTTTACATTACATCATAATAAATTACAATTACCTCACAAGCAACAATTGGTTCCAACAATTGTAAAGCAATTATACGGTTATTCTAATAAAATTATGAACAATGCAACGATTTTATGTACGTAGATGTGTTCAGTAGTTAGCATAATAGTAACGTGCTCGAACAGCGGTTGAGGATGGGATTATCTGATTCAGGTGAGTCAGGCTTGCGACGCAGTTGGAAACAACGAGAACACAAAAAACGATAAGTCACTCAGTGAACCGCGTGTATCCTGCATTTTGCGTTTCACTTCAATTCGTCTCAATATTAAGAGAAACAAAGAAGTATCTGAGTAAAATTTAAGAGACGGCCTTCGAAACATGCGGCATCTGTGCGACGGGAATGGTTTATGGTAGTCAGCGCGAGGACCACCTGCATCCGTCCCACTCGCACGCGCCGCGCCAGCTGTTGCGTGGGCGCATGTTTCGTGTTCGAGTTTGGAATTTAGTGCCAAGCGATCCGCCCGCGGTGTAAATCTTCAATGATTCATCTTTTAGAGAGCCGATTTTTGTTCTATTATGTTCAATGAATGCTTTGCTTTCTTTACTCGTTTTTTTTTTCGTTTCATCTTTATGGATTGTGCCATTCTTTTCTACATAGTCATTTGTTTTTCTTTCATAATTTACATTTTTTAAATACTATACCGTGCTATTAGTAACTACTATTATTATAATTTTTATTTGTTTACTATTAGTACCTGCTTAGTACTATTCTCGAGCGGTTTATGTTACTATGTTACACATGTTATTATAACGTTTCGAGTTATACAATTATTTGAAATGATTGAAAGTGTTACCTGGACACGTAAAGCGGACATTAGACTAGGTGTAATCGTCAAATTTAAATTGAAGCCTGGTGTCTGTTGGATGATCTCACCGGTCGTCAATCTTGACAATGCAAAGGACCGGTCTGCCGCGGGGCGGGGCACGGGACGGGGACTCCGCGCCGCAGGGTTTGTGCGATTCACGCACGCCGCACGCCGTACGGCGACTACGATCCAGTCCGCGCGACAGTCAAGTCGACCGCATCACGCGCGGCGCGCGCGCGCCTCTTCCTACCAAACTTCATTATCTATATTATATTCTCCTGTATATCTAGTCAAAAACGAGTTCGTATACTAAATGTGATTCAGTGTTTGTGCTTATTACCTAAAAGTGGATTAGTTCTCTAATTGTTATACGCTACGGTCCAAAGAACAATGCTGTGGGAAAAAATAACGTTCAGCTGGCATCGGCAGTCGTTCCCAGCTACCTACCTACCCCCCTCGCCGCGCGAACCGGGTGCCGGGTTCAATGCGCCTCTCTGCGTTTATTCATCGTTTGTGGGAAAAGTTGACCCCCGTTTTAAAAATTATTGTTAACGAATTCACACGTTTTCGTATTAGTTACTACCGCATCTTAGATGGGCGGTGTTCAAGTGCTTAAATGATCCGAAATCATTTTGAAAGCGATTGTTAATTGATAAGTGACACCATTAATAAAGCGATCATCGGTCAATGAGTGTCAGTGATTTTTAGTTTTTATATGTGACTCGTCAAGGTCGCCACATTCCACACAGTACCTATATTGTTGATACAGGGCTTTGCGATGTTTGTTGAGTTTCAACTTCATCTAAATTATTATCTTGTTTCGCTACGGATATAATATATTTGTTAACCGAGGACCATACACCAGTATGTGGCAGCGAGTGTTGTGCATGTGAACGTTGAGCGCGGCTATAGTAATAACCGTTGGAATTCAATTTCGATGTTTCCCGGTACAGTACTTCTGTAAACACGGCATGGTTTCTATTGAAGTGGCTTGCTGAGTGGGTGAAGTGAATAAATAATTGACACAAAAGTGCGCGTAATCAAGAATCATGGGGAATCAGGGATCATCTCCGCACGAGCCGCTGGATCGTGCCCAAGTCCAGAATGCCGATTTAAAAATGGTTTGTTTCTATCATATCTCATGATTAGCTATTGAACGAATCAATTGTCCATTCAAATAATGTCTGTTCCTCGTCAACCGTCTGACTGTTCGAAGTGTAGAGCACAGTTTTGCATGCGCACCTTGGTATCCGCTATAAATATTTATGAATGCAGCACACGTCACAGTGATTCAAGTGTTCTCATAATTCCTGCATCGTTTTAAATGAGGAAATCACATTGGTATCTTATTTTGAATATTTTCCTTAACACCAAACGATTGTATTGTGTTGTATATATATCGCCAGTCATTCGAACCATTAAAAATATGTAACGACGGTTATGAGTAACTGGTGAGAAATGAACAACTTCAATATTTAATTTAATAGTAATTATTCTATTCTCACGCCAGGTCCCTTACGGATTAAACACAGAATATTAAAAGCTAAATACACTTCTCATACACGCACGCCGGTTGCGGGAACTATTTAGTTGACATTGAATGTGGTCAGATTTTACAAGAGTCAATGCTTGTGCTAAAACAAAATGAACTATCGCAATAGCTTTGTAGGTACTGGATGTTTACATATTATAGAAAAAAATTAATCGTGATTTAATTGTGCAAAATGTTCCGTTTTTTGTGCACGCGTGCAAATAGCATTGTTTGATGAACGCTGATATGGTGTAAATTAACACGTTCTGATTCGAGAGTGATTACGTCGGATCTTAATTAATTTATAACATAATAATGAACAATCTTTTTATACGCGCACATTATCGACTGGCCGATAATTAATTTTATCCATAACAGCACGAATGTACTTCCCCGAAGAGGTCAAAGGAGTATAGCACTTACACTTTTCATCAGTTATGTTATACGTCCACGTGATTAGTAATTATTAATATATAACACGACAGGTCTCTTACGGGGTAAACAGACAGCACCGAATCCTAAATATCTATCTTTAAAAACATCTTAACAGACATCTTTCTAGTACATTTATCGTTCTGTTCGCACAAGGCTAGTAATTGGTCGTTAAAATAAATGGAAGTCAGGGGAAAAGCCACAGAATAATTAAAATTATTACCTACTTACACACTGTCCAACATTGCCTCGCCACCATTCCCACCAACGCAGAAACCGTTTGAGATATTTAATGTGAAATCTCCTTTACAATTATGGGAATCTATCTATATAACGGAATGTTGTTAAGAAAATGAAATGAGTAGAAGTATTATTATGGTAGAAAGTTTTATATTTAATGAGTCGGTTACTCATTTATTTTTGTCATTAAATATAAATGCTTATTCAAGTATAAATAAATCTAATTATTAAAATAAGTATTTAAATACTTATTTTAGTATTTATATTTATTTAGTTAATTATTTACGGTTTAAGAATTAACGTGAATTGAGAAAAATAATAAGTACTAATGAATTAGGTAATTAAATATATGTAGGTGTGAATATAAATTAACTTAAGCCATTTAAGGGTCAGTTCAGATTTGACCGTTGGATAATTGTCAGTACGATGTTTTTGGCGTTAAATCATTTCATCTTTATTACCCTTAAGATTAATTGATAAAATGAATGATTAAAAATTTAGTTATCATGGCATTCGTGCGGTTTATGGAGGAACGTGCCAGAGGGGGATTCTTTTATGTTCTAAATATGTTTTTTTGAAGAAACTAAACTGAAGAGAACATTTAAAACTTTGTATGATATGCTTTGTTTTGTTGTGCTAAATTATGCATTTGCCCTATGGTCACTAGGTCAGAATGGTCAGTAGGTCAGTCATTCACGACATGGATGCGTATGAAGAGAGCGATGAGTATAAGTCCGTCAGGTCAAGGTTAGAGATACCTATTTGGCGCGAAATGCGCTTTGCCTACCCCGTAAAGAACCTGGCGTCACGGTGAAACTATAGTTGCGTTGTAATAGAACGAGTTAAACTTTATTTTAAACAGACTGTTACATATGACAAGACCAGTTGTTATAAAGTGGTCTTTATTATGAAAATGTAACCTTTTTCAATTTCATTATTTGCTTAATACAATTTTAGTTAGTGATCGCGATATTAACTAGCAGTTAACAATTAAGCCTAAACTTAACATTCGTTTATTAAGTTTACAGACATATCTATATTCGGCCATCATTAATTAATTTGTATATACTCATACGTGTTAACCCTGTGTACTTAATAATGGTAACAAGTTAAAGTATAAGCATTAGTTACCGGAGACGTTTAGCAGTCGATTAAGCCGTCTGATCCCTTCAAGGGCTTACCTGGACCTATTACAATCGATACGTCTAAACTCGGCTTTAACTGTATTTTTAGATAACCTATCTCACAATCAGCCGTATGTTATTCACGTTAATCTCTATTGTTATTTATTTGTGTGCTCTCTATCTAGTCTGTAAGGCATCTGGCGTGACTATATAGTAATATTATTATTTATAATTATTTTTAGCACGTCAGGTCTATAAGGATAAATATTTTTGTTGCATTTGTAGCTCTCTGTTTATCTGTTATGGGACGTAAGGTAAAAATATAATAATATTATTGTTCTGTAGGAAATTGTGACATATGCGGCGTGCGCGCCAGACCGTTATTACATATAAAGAGGCCTATACACTTATAATAACGCATTTAAGTTCATAATGCTACTTCACAACTGTCGCTGAGGGTGTTCAGTGTTTTCACAACGAGAACGTACACTAGTACAGACCATTATGGCTTCATCCGCGCGTGTACAATGCCTCGTCATGAAAGGATGAGTAACAGAGCATAAAGTAGCATGCCATACATTGATTTAACTGGATTCGTGCCAAGTGTTATGACACCGCGTCCATCTGAATTAATTTCGGTCGCGAACGCCACTCGACTATATGAATACTCATTGAAAGCAACTGTCAAAATATGTGTGTAGGTTATTGTTATTAGACAATCACGCCAAGTCTCACACGGGTGAGGCAGAGAACATTGAATACCCAATACCTCTGTCCGCCAGACCTCTAGACCAGATCAGAAATGTACGAACCATTGAACTATATCTTTTCTCATTTTGAAAACAATATTAATAATGGTGGGTACTTAGAAAATGTCACCTGGAGCACCATTTCACAGATTATTACGGCTTCATCCGCTGAAGCCTTGTAACAGGATAAGAGGGGAGAATGGAAATGCTTTTCGTGTTACATAATTTGGCTTCCGCTTGAATTACGTCTGTTTCATCTACTTTGGTTTCTCGCGAAACATTTCTCCCAAAACCGGATCTCAATTTATTAAGATCGAACATAACTATGTTGTGTATATGTGTTTCTGCCTATTTGTGTGTGCGCCTCTGTGTGCGTCTCTATTTGTATGTATAATTGCTTGTCAATCAATTTTAACGATGACTTATAATTTAGCATTTATATTCCAATATTATTAAACTGCTATTTCAATATTATAATATTAGAATTTTTGTAAGAAACTTCGTCTTTTTGTAGTCGTAATCGTACTTAAGAAAATATTTATTTAATGTCGTTTTATATAACAACGATTCAATAATAATTTTATTATATTATCACATAGTCACGCCCGATTCCTAACGGGATAGGCAAGGAGCACCGATTGCGAAATCTCTCTTTGCAAATATAGGTATCTCCATAATGACCTAGGTACATACCGAAAAGACACGTGACTTAAGCCGATACATAATATTAAGTCATGTGCATAATAAATACACTAATTGCCGTACAGGTACATAATATGCGCTTCATTAATGATTCAGCTGGATCAGTAGCCGCTGACACAAAGACGGCGGCTCAGCCCGTCACGCTCCAGATCTCGGCGCTTGATGTAAAAAGCGTTCGTTGCGTGTGTTTATGGGGTAATAGAAGTCCGTTGCGAACATTTGCGGAACCAGATCTAACTATGTACATAATAGTATGTTACTTATTGTCGTAAGAGTTGGTGTCTTATCGCGTTGAAATAGTTAAAGTTAAGTGATTGATTTCGTTTGAAAATTGAGTAGTCTTCTTTATATGAATACATGATTATCATTACGCTAGTTTGTTTGTCGGGTAGGCAGGATTGCGGAGTGCCAAATATCTGTATTCTTGGAAACCTGCCGGTTTTCTTCGATATAAATTGCTCTCTTTATACATCACGTCGGTTTCGCAGCATTCTAACTTCCCTTATCAGTCAGAACTGTAATATTGCTTTTAATAATCAAAATTCATGAAGAAGGATCATGGTCAGGTGGGAGCTCATGATAAGGTGTTTCAAAAAGATCCGAGACCAGTTGGGCGATCCCGAAAAAATATACGCACAAAGATCAAGGTGTTGAAGTAGATGCTCACAAAACGTTTCATAGTAAAATAGTTCATCATCGTCCGTTTTATCCATCGCTGGTTGGATACGGGTCTCTTGAGCTTGCGAAGAGTTAAGGCACCAGTCGGTCACGCTGGCAAAGTACTGGCTGGTGTACGGAAAATAGTTACTTCACCTGTTTTAATAAATAATGTTTTAAAGGTAGGACTGTTTTTCAGCTTTAACAAATTCGTTGATTCTTTCATTACTCATTGCTCGTCACGCTCTCAATCCCCTCATTTTTTATGTGTATGACCCTTGCTTAACAATGGAATCGTAATGAGCAAAGAGCAATCTTGCATTTGGCTGATTTCAAAGATGGACGCTATTCAAATATTAGTTATTATTTATTTATTTATTTAATGAATATATTACAAACATTATAAGTCAATAAAAAGAATATTCATTTACGTTTCCTATTTATATGTCATAAGATTACGCCAGGATCCTTACGGGGTAGACTGGGAGCGTCAAGTGCCAGATATCTCTATCCTTACGTTCCTGACATGCTTCAGTATTTAACACAATTTTCATACACTATAGGTACATGATTATACATAAAAAGTATATATATATATCAATTACTATTGCTCGAACATTCTAGACTTTATGAATGAACTTCTTTCGTCCGTACATAATGATTGCAATCAAATAGTGGAATATAGTGGAATATTTTAGTGTAAGAAAACTGATAAATATGGAGGGTACATATAACATTTAACGCTTAATAATAATAATTTGTTGGCACTCACTGGCATGTAAACGTAATTTCTACGTCAATGAAGAAAAAAAATGTCTTTAAAACCAGTTCCAACCATAACAGCGTCAGCTGAACTATGAAACTCGATTTTTTACGAGTATACGGATGTAATTATGAAGGTTACCTAACCAAGTACAGCGGTTTTTGTTTCTACGAGGAATGTAAGGAGAGAAAGAGAGAAACAGAGAGCTCTACGAAGCTATCCCTCTATTTTAAAATACTCTGCTATTTTCTTACGTAAATATGCAATTTGTTGAACTGAAGAAATTAATGTCGTCTTTTATAAAAATATTTTAGGAATAATTAAACTGCATTAATAATAGCTTTGTGGTCTTAAGTTTTTGTTTGTTTTTATAATCCCTACTATCCATATAATTATATCTTAATAATTATCCAATTACCCTATTACACAATTTTTAATACATGCACATTTTCCGGAACGATTTCTACCAAACATAGCCTGTTTCGTCGTAATATTTCATCATCATAATTCAACCTGAAGAAATGACTGTAGACACGATAATGTCACGCGGATGTCTATTATAGGACAAAATCACGCCACCGTACTCCGAGTAACGACTAAAATACTAAAAACATAGTGTGTGTATTACGATAAAAATTACCATTCATTCAACCGAATAGATAAAACGTAAGAATACGGATTACATTCTTGTAGTGTTATCGCATTAAATAATTGTTTTGTGTGCGCAATGATTTTTGCTAATGTTGTGTAGTCAGCTCAGCGTCGCCTGTAATCAGACACCTGCAGTGCGACAGTCGTCATAAACACGTCGTGTACTATTTTAAAGTAACTGTATCAAATATAGAGCTATGTCACGGTAACTATTGAAGAATTAATTTTAAATTGTTAACTATCTGTGCGCATGTTTGGGTTGCCAACTGTGAAAAAATATACTATATTATGACTGTAAAAATTACAATATGACTAATATAATATGACCGTTTTAAGTTAGAAAGTGACTAATACAATATAATTGTTTTAAAAGTTACAAAATCAATGATAAAATATGATTGTCTTAGATTAGCAATTTGTCTACAAATACTTTGTTGGACACGTTTAACGTCGCTTACTTTGTTATTATCATCATATCGCTAGATCGCTTACATGGTAGGCAGAAAGCACAAACAACAAAATATATCTATCCTCACAGACCTGACGGACTTCTACATTCATAACATCATTACGATATAATATTACGAAACGAACGTGAATACGTTTAAATAGCGGAACCGTGAAGACGTAAAGAGCATCATAGATCTTGTCTCGTGTGCCAAGTATTTATATCTAGCCGCCCACTGTGCTACATTTAGACGTAATACACTAACAATTGAGAAAAAAGGTCTATATATCCTCTTCGTACGGTTGCATAAATGAAATACTTGTGTAGGGTATAGAAATATATATTTGGCTGTGACGTAGGTCTGGGCGCGGCTAGGTCTTGATGAGTTAAAAGAATGTGTCAAAAGTTATCCGAAACAGTCTCTTCCGGTATATTATACTTATGACTCGATAAATTTTGTCAATAGTTCTAGAAAGTTCCCACAGATCCCACCGCGGTATATCTACTAGAGAAAGACGACTGTTTTTATTTTAAACTACATAAATCTTAGATCCGGTGTGACTGCTGTTTGTAAAGTATTTTTTTTTAATAATCCTTTAGTTGCGCCCTCGTCAGGTCGTGATACGAACTGAGGGGGCATCTTCCCTATTTCGTACATCTACTTGTCTATTGTACAAGCGCTATCTCTATTTGTCTCGGCGCTAACGATCTCTTCTCACGACACCGCACTGTACACTTTCACTGCAAACTTTATTTAGAAGCTGTCGAAAGCTTTCGTTTGTTCTTTGCTTCACCTAATGTTTAACTATAAGTATGTCAAATGCTGTTGTGTTCATTGTATTATTGTTACTGTTAACGCCAGGTTTATTATGGGATAGGCAGAGAGCACCGATTGTCTAATATACTTACAACTATTATTGTTGTTATTACTACTTATCTTTCAATACCGGTTTGTAGGGTGTGTTGTAAAATTAAATTTCCTAAAACCTTTCCTATCTTGGCAACTACCGACAAACATATGAAACTAAGTCTTAACTTGAAATACCCGGCAGTAGATGGGTGTCTCGATTTGTGCTCGGTGTATGGTCATAGACTTGTTCCCTTCTGTTTCATAAGACGTATTAGGTACATAACTCGCGAAAAGTAGGAGTTCTCTTTTCTGCCTACCCCTTACACGTACAAACGTATTGTTATGGTATGTTATTTTTGCTGCTAATTACTGTACACGTTTCAACGAAAACCTAGTACCCAAATCCTGGAGGAATTGTGATCACGTGGAATAAATTCCTTTCAAAAATATGTTGGTTGGATTTGCAATCAGTAGTCTTTTTGCGAAAAAATTGTTTCTGCGAAGTTGTTAAACAAATGTCGTTATCAATTATTAAATTAGTCGCTGAGTCAATAATTATGATCATTTCTCACTAATTCATTTAGTTGGCTGATTTGCTTTCCCCGCAAGGAACTGGGCGTAAAAATACCTATGTATTTTACGAACATATACATATGTGGTTGGTTTTTTTGAAGGATTTTTTTTCTTATTCTTTGCGTTTATAAATTACCCTTCGTTCTTCTATATCAGCTATTGTTAACCGTCATTCTCTTCTAAATCTGTTACAGCTTCTTCTACATCTTCTACTGCTTCTATATTATATCTCTTGCTTGCATCTACAATACGTCTCTCAACTCTGTTATTTTTATCTTTGGTCGGTCACATAATTGTCTATGCAGTGATTATTCAGCCAGCGATTATAACCGCCATCTACACATTACTATACTATAATACACAAGAATAATGGGAATTTACAACGCCAGTTCACTTAATTAGTGACTTGTTAACAATGGTTGTGAGAATTATTAATTATGAAATTAATACGCAGAGCATGTAATATTTTCAGACCGGTGATCTTGATTTTAACATGTTGTGTGTTGCCAGTCGCGGTATCAAAGCGTGAGAATTATTAGTGTACTAAAAAAAAATTTCTATGAAAATAATTATATCAGTTATTTTATCTTCGTGTATAATTGTTAATAAGATGTATTCCTTGATTAGCAGTAGGTAGTTACTATGTGATAGATATGAGTTCCACAATTAGTGACCTTGTTTACAAGTAATATAAGTCTATTAAGTTATTAATTTTTTTTTAAATTAAACGCAAATATGGGTATACTACAATATACAAAGGTAATACATCTTCAGGCCAAGTTCTTTACGGAGTAGTAAGAGAGCACTGAGTCTGACAGACCTATCATTCATCTGCATTTATTTTTCTCTTCATACAAACATGCCGGTTTTGGAGACTTGACTCTCTCATCAGTGAGCGTATATATGCCTCGACAAAAGAGAGTATTCATGTGATGTAAATATATTTTTCCCACATGGATCTTATTTTTGGCGTTTCATGTCCGCTAGATGCTATCATTCATGTTTCATTAGACGTTCGTTGATAGCGCGCGTGTACCACATATTTCGTTAGACCATCTTAATTATTCCTGCTTAATATTTATTATATTTTAACCCTTACAGAATGTTGACTTTTGTTATCCTAAATACGCGCACTAAACAAAAAAAAAATGTGAAAAAAACCAGAATACGTAACGTCACATCTCTTTTATTGTATTTCTTTACTTTGTTTTTATATATTACTTTGTTTATTAAGTACCCATTAGAACCTATGAGTATAGGATTGTTGCCGGCGTATAGTAATGAATTCACCGGTCACCCCCTATTTCAAGCTGCCTACCACTTCAGGGAAGTACAAGCGTGATTATATTTTTTATTTGTTTACACTTATACATGTTTTTCATACTGTTGCACAGTACAAATACTTGTGCGCTCACAAGCGATCTGTATTAAAAGCCACTGGAGCAACAGGTCAGTCACTGTAATAAATTTACGCTGTTGATGCTATTAGAGCGTTATTTACAATGCCTCGAAAATAAGTTGCCACTGAGCTGCGAGCGCGCTCATTTGCCATTTGCCAAGTTTTATTTACCACTGAACATCGACCACAGATTCCGACCGCGGCTCGTGGCCTTGCCGGCGCTATAATGTGTTCAATGTTTTACGCTGAATTATTACCGATTAATTTAGTTATCGGCTAATACTATACATAAAAAAAGTAAATTATTACTGGATATATTACTCTGTCTCAGTTAAATTGTGTTATGTATACCTATGTATGGAAAATTCTGGACACATATCCTGCATCTGTCCCGTGATATTTATGCAGTACTTACGATCGAACTTCAGTATAGGTAAATCGCTAGAGAGATTAGTTGCATATTATCTATTCTCATGTTATCTTTTAGTTCGAATGTCTAATTCCAAAATATATAATTCCGGATAGAAATTGTCTAAGAAATGAATAATATTGATATATAAAACACTTTGTTCCACTGTTATCAAAATTTAATCATCATCATCAACTCTGCTATCTTCGTTCTACAGAACACTGGCCGTTTGTCTACAATGAGGGGCAGTAAAGCTGTAATCTATCACCCTAGCTAAGAATTGACAGATTTCACACGGCACAGAGAACATTACGAAGAAAATATAAGTAGGTTTCCTTACATTGCTTTTCTTCGATGTTATATGCAATATACTAATTCAATTAGTGTTAGCTCTCAATATACTCAACACTATTGCCTCGACCGGCGACTATTTTATACAAACAATACTTACATTGTAGTATCCTTAGTATCTCACTTTTAGGGTCTTCGCAGACGGGCGACTTGCGCGCGGCGAGCAAAACGTGAGGAAAGTGTCTACCGACACTTACACAATAGTAGCATTCAGGAATATTGTCATGTTGCGTTGTGTTCTTGAAAGTTATGAAAAAGATAAGAAGTTTCCAAAGAAAGTTTAGTACTGTCTGCGACTTTATGCAGCTCTTTACGGGACTATTTGTACGCGGTACTTTTAGTCCTTCATTTGTGTAATACTATGAAAAGTAATGTAGGTACTTTTAGACAAAAAAGACGTCAAGGTTTTTCTGCCGTCTGCATAGGTCCTAAGCTTGTATTGATCGAGTAACATCTATGGAATAAGATCTGAAACACTATATTCAGTAACCCAAAAATTTATTTATTTGTATAATATATTTTTTTTTTAGTTTATCTATTTAATTTTATTTTTTTCTCAATTTAACTAGTTACCGAAAAGTGGTCAAAACTTTAC
>DWME01003382.1:0-18456 GCA_018244795.1 Parelbella ahira ahira | reverse complement strand
TTTCACAAGGATCTATTTTTGATTTCTTTTGTATAACTAAATCTGTTCTATCATCCGGGAACAAAACCATTGCATTGCAAAAAAGTAGAAGTCCTAGTATAATTACTTAAGGAGTACCAAATAAAACTTATTTAGGTTTTGATAGATATTTATTCTCAGTTTTATTAATGTAATTTTTTTTTGTTTATTTCAGTTATTTGCTTTCAAACGGTCATTACAGGATTTTGCTAAATTAAGGGCAATATTTCTAGTAGAATAGAGTAGTCTAGTAAAGTAATCTAGTAGAGTGTCTTCTAGCTTTCAATTAAAATTTAGTGATTCAACATGTCCAAAGTATAATGTAATCCATAAAATCGATTCCATGAAAATTGCAATACTATTCTAAAATCCTTAGTGTTCATGGGCTAAAATATTAAATCTTTTCAAACAAGCATACAAACTTATATATATGATTTTCTCTATTGTAGACATTATTCCTATATTCTCCACGCTTTGGTTCACTAATATTGCATTTCCTCTTCATTGTATTTTAAAAAACGGGCTTTGTTATTGATAGTTTAATCTGGTTTGGAACCTAGGTTTCATCGACTTGGAAAATGAATCACAGTCTAAGTAAATACCATTTTACATAGTCAAACCGTAAACCATAGGATCAAAACTGCTGCGTCATTATATTTTGCCAGTCGACTTGACACACATACCGTTTTGTTCATGTGTTCATCGCAAGAGGTCTCTTGACTCTGACCTCAATGAGGACCTCTTCAGACCAAGTGCTAATGGACACCAAATTAAACAGCAATGGATTACGAAACGCAGCATAATATATCGTTAGTGTAGTTACTGGCCGAACTTGTTAGAGTTACCACCTGATTTCTGTGGGTTTTTTTTTTCGATTTCTCAATATTCAGAATCAGTAATACGAGCTAATTTCGGAAATGTATATTATTTGCCTTTACGCCTATATTCAAGTGATTATTCAGACCGTGTAATATACAGAGTGATATTTTATGAGAAGTTATATAAATATGTTACAAAACGTAATATCAGGTCTGTAATCCCCGATGGGTAGGCAGAGGAGTGTAGTACACTCCCACGTTTCTCCAGTTATCTTTAATCCCATGGAATAGGTGGTGAGCCTATTGCCATACACCGCGCACAGATCCGGACTCCGAGTTACTACTAGAAATTCTAAATTAGAAAAATTCAATAGTACCTACCCGATCCGGGATTTGAACCCAGGTCCTCCCGATCGGCAGTCGCGCTTGCAACCGATCAACCAACGCGGCAGTCTATATGAATATGAATATATGGACATATGTGTGCTTGTCTTTGCTAGCTGTGTGAAATATCTAGTTATGTTTTTAACATGTGCACGTTAATGGCCAATTAAAATGATCTCATCTAGTTGCAAATCAACAGAACAACTAGCCGCCATAAATAAACTGGCAGCCAAGAATAATGGCCTAACAGTTATACCGACAAATCAAAGTCGGGTCCTGAGCTGGGGATTTGCATACTATTCATTGGGTTCATATTAACATGTTCAAAGTACAATGACCCATGTGAGGACATCATTAAAATTTATGATATTATAACGAAGAGGCAACAAACTCGACAATATGTAATTAAACAAGTCATCGTCCGTTGGCAAGTTGGCAAAAAATTATCTGACGTTATAACGAATTAGGTATTTACAAAGATACCTACTGATTGATGAACATTGTAAGGAAAATTGCTTCAAAGTGAATCTGATGGAACGGCGATCAATGTACTATTTCAGTTTAAAGAGCTGAAATTTAAAGGTATTTCCGATAAGCATCTATAATCCATAGGGTGAGAACAATAGGAACTGTATTTTATCGTCAAATTTAAGCTTATTGGTGACTAGTAGATACTTAAATTAAATGTGAATTGATTATTGTAACATAAACAAATGTTAATATGATGTTATATATAAATAAATATGAATAATTAATTAGTGAATATTATAAGTACATGTATATTATATAATTTTTATGCAGCTATCGAGAATATTTCATAACAGTTGGTTTGAAACCTACGACTTTTCGTCTAAAAGGAAGGTAGAGTTATAGTGTGCATCGGTTTTTACTGAGAGGAGTGTGAAGACGTTACTCTGTCCGAATTTATTGTGAAATGATTGTACAACAAAATAAACGTATAAGAAGTTGCTTTTGGCCATCCAATCTACCTCTGGAATACTTTCTGGAATAAAAGCTTAATTCACGAAAATGCTTTCATAACGTAACGTAACATTTTTGCAATTGTTCAGCGTTCAGAGCAACTTTTGATTTACTAGTTTCATTTCATTCTGTTTTACATTTATCCTTTATTACATTATTTGTTTATAGTCAAAATATATCGTTGAAATAGTAGTTATAATTAAACAATTCATATCAACATAAAACTTAGATATTGTCATGACTACTTCATACGGGTAGGTAAAAATAAAGAGTTTTCATCTGCTACGGTCTTGGCAGACTTTTTTTTACTTCCTCTAGTTTCATTAAAGTCATCAAGCCTGTTTGTCTATTGAACGAACTTTTAACTCTGCATTTATTTAAGAGGTTGCCTATTTGATCCAAGTATGTCCGTCTAGGTCTGGTCATACTGTAACATTCACACGCACGCACGCACGCATGCACGCACGCACGCATGCACGCACGCACGCACGCACGCATGTACGCCCACGCCCACGCCCACGCCCACGCCCACGCCCACGCCCACGCCCACGCCCGCACACGCGCACACACAGACACACACTATCGGCCTGTCATTGTCCACTGCTGGACATAGGTCTCTCCAATGGCACGCCACTGATTCATTTACCATTAACACACGAATAAATCATATTACGTTTAGTCGAAGTCGAAATCGATATTATGTTTTTTTTTATATTTCGGAATTTGTGTATCAGCAGTGCACGGAATCGTTTTATATTTCGGAAAGTCAGTATTGGTTTAACTTTGTATGCTTTCGATATTAGGTACTTTATTTTATTTTTTATTATGTCTTCAAATTTCTATTAAAGTTTATTCGATTATAATCATTTTGCAATTGTAATCGAACCGCATTTTTACATATCTTAAGTGATAACGTAACAAATCCATTACATTTGAGGCCTCCGACATCCGTAAATTGTTAATTTGCGGAAAAGGTAAATAAAATTATTTTATAGCGCTTAATTGTTGTATTTGACTTGCCATTGTATTCATTTATGTATATGTATACATATATTTGTAATTATATTATTATTTTTTTATGTATATATATAAATATCTAAGTATACATATACTTCAATGGCTTTCAGATTCAATTTTTTTTTAAATTGCATAATGCA
The DNA here is from genome assembly GCA_018244795.1 of Parelbella ahira ahira. Lineage (NCBI taxonomy): Eukaryota > Metazoa > Arthropoda > Insecta > Lepidoptera > Hesperiidae > Parelbella > Parelbella ahira. The sequence goes on along the minus strand of DWME01003382.1, from coordinate 15,098 downwards.
GGTGTGCCTCTTGTCCTCCAAGTGTAAATGTGAGTAAATTCTAAATTTAATACCAGTGCAACAATACGAAGTACAAAGTCCGAAGTCCAAATTGCGAAGCTGTTTGACTTTGAAAGGTTTCGTAAATCATGCATTATGTATTGTTCGTGTAACGGAATGATCATCTGGAGGTATTTGTATGGAAAAATCAAATAATCGATCATGAAAATATGATTACATAGCAATAATAACAAATGATGTTTAGCGTTGAGGTGAATATCAAGTCCATAAAGCAATAATATGTTTTTGGGAACACCTCCCCCCCGCTACAAATTGACCTGGAGAAAGCTGTTAAGCATTAATACGTAGATTTATGTATCATCATTATCATAATATCCTATCTCAGTCCTCTGTTGGACATAGGCCTTTCACAGGTCGTCATCCCATCAGGCCGGAGGGCGTCCTACGAGTACACTACGTTTGCCGAGCCGCAGTCTCCAACTCTCCAGTCCAGAACTCGCCCGCGCTACCGGGTGTCGGTTCTTCGGCAGATATGCCCAGCCCAAACTCACCGACATAGCTCAAAGAATTAGCTCGCTGAAGTGGCAATGGGCTCGACATATAGCTATAATTGTATAATAAATAAATATCTAAATAACGCATGTACAGATAATTTTACACCAACATATATACAATGAATGCTCTTAGTAATTACAGAAACCTTTATTCTAGGCATGTGATTTTATAGACTGGCCACGCACCCGTCGGTAGACTCCACGTGCTTTAAAGAACATTATGATGAATTCAAAGAAAGACATGCTTTCTCACGACATCTTTCTTTCTTCCTTAACAGCGAATTAGATCCAGAGAGAAAAATAAAAGAAAATATTGGCACTTTTTTAAACATAATATTAATAATTGCAATAGGTAAACATTTCCGTAAGTAAGTGAAAATAATGAACACAATTCTAATTTGGTAGCTTTTAGATTGAAATAGATTAGATAATAAATTTACTAGGTACCGTCTGCGTACCAATCATGCACCATCGGCAAAAATATGCTGATAAAAACGTACCCCAAGCGGTTACTTGTCCAAGCGTTAAATGTGCCCGCAGTTGTGCAAACGGCAGATCATTTGCGATCCGCCAGCGCGTCAAGGCCATAAGCACCTCCACAGTTACGTAAGATGCATGAGCCCGAATATATAAAACGCAGAAAGTACATTCACCCGTTTCCTACACAATAGTGAAAAAAAAATTAAAAATAACATATTAACTGCCGGCATAACCGCCGTGACCTACAAAACTGGTAAATATTAATAATACTGTTACGATTTTGATACTTTTCTACACAGCAGGGACCTCGTTCTTCAATCAATATCTAACGATCATATCTCGATAAGCATTATTCCGTATCCTTAAGGAACGATCCTTATACGCAAAGTAGCTGGCAGTGGTTGTATGCGAAGAGCTGAAGACGGAGCTCAGTGGTGCTATTGAAGGGGCCTATGTCCAGAAATGGACGATAAACGGCTGATGGTGATGATAGTGAAAGAACGACGGATGACTGGGCTATAAATTCCTATAATACAGTAAATTAAAAAGGAATAAAAACAAACTTCCCATTTAAATATTATTCATATAAGTCTACTGAACTAAAATAAACAAAATGAGGCAAACATAAAATGATTTGCCTGTTAATATTACAGATTTTACTATCCACTATCTGCCTCCATCGTCTGCCCCTAGCATGTTATAAGCAAAACACATGTACCGTTTACATGACATATATAAATTGATATTGGTGTGTTTTCAAATAAAAATTTGCATAGCTATAAATTTTTGGATTCCACGAAGGATGCGATCCGCTATTTTTTAAATAATGACACAGGTTTGAGAGGTTCCGTTTTACGTTATACTGTTAGCACAAATTGGATTAACATAATTTATTACCCATGTGCTTTAGGCCTCGGGTATTTTTTTCGTCATTAAAACAACTGCTTTGATTTTCGTTACGAATGCAATTTGGTATTAATGATATACGACCTTTCAAATTATAATTACAAATGTTGGGATACTATAATGTTAAACATGTCACCTACCTGATCGTTTAAATTGTGAAATTCGCGTTCGTTTTGCTAAAATACGAGCAGTATGTCAAATGTCAAGCGTAGCTGACATGGCCTTAACCCCTCTCATATTGAAAGGAGACCCGTGGTTAACAGTGAAAACTTTACAAGTTTGATGACAATGATGATAAGTAATATGTTCTTACACATTGACACGTGAAGGAATGCCCCTGTGATTTTTCAAAAATTCTATTTTCAAACCGTAACCCATTAGATAGTTATTTAATTTGCTATGTGTATACCTGTGTTATTTTTTTTTAATATTTACTGTGCAAAAATTTCGTACAGTAATTATTCTTGAGCTTTTTATAAAAAAGAAAACTTCTTTCTGCTTTTCACGATAACTGAGAAGCAGGGTTTTCGTAACAGATCACTGTTGTTTTGTAATTATTGATATGGCGTCGCTTTATTATCGCGGGATCTCAATTTATTTATAGTTTACGTGGTACAAACAATCAAATCTGCACGTTTGCCTGTGTCCAGACCGATACAACAGAGCCTATTCGCAACTTAGATGACCTGTAAGTAGCTACTTAACGTCAGTTTGTAAGATAGGTACAACTAGACACACAGATTTAGGTTATATATATATAGGTTTATTAATGTATATATATTAATTCTAAAACGTAATCAATTTTATTTATTAAATACGAGTATTCCTATTAATTCGTATGTTATTTCTACAGATTTATAGGTATTATCTATGATATTACTGTAAAAGTAAAAAATTATATTCAGCGATTTGTTAATCATAGCCTACAAATCGTAGTGACCTTTGTGTATCGAAATCTAAACAGCTATGAATAAAATAAGCGGTATTTTTTATTTCTACACGATGAATAGAAATAGCCAAAAGCAAGGTTTCAAAATATCAACAAAGATTAAAGACAGGCTGAATGGGGCGAACACGTTTACATCGTGAGCAATGCGACATAAAAAAAAAAATAAGACTTTAAATTTATAAAGTTAGGGGGCTAGATAATAAACAGGAAACTGAAAAAAAGTACACGGGAACTAACTTCCTAAGAATATTTAAACACTCGTTACATTGGTTACAGATGCTATTCCTTTTTGCTTTGGTCCGTAAATAATCACGATTTTCCACATTACCTAGCGCCCTACATTGCCAGTTGCAGGTATATACATATATGTTTGTTACATGTTTTTACAGTTAGATTCATTGCATAATATCGCCATTTCTACGTTTTTCATATTTAAGGCCTGTTTTTGTAATATAACCTCTTGTCAGCAATGTCTAGCGAAAGACAGTGCTGCTTCCGTCTAAGCGATAGTGTTGTCAAGTAGGCGAAAATGCTGTCATTGGTTGGTTAACAATATTTTGCCACTACCCACATTAAAAGACGTTTAACCGTGTATGTTAGTCCTATACACACCAAGCATGACATGATGCTTTGATTGATTTGCGTCTAGATTTTCTTATCATTAATAAACTGTAAAATGGTTGTGTTTTCAATATAACAGCAATTCTAAATATTTATTAAAATCGTGTAGGTTTTTCATGTAATTAATGAAATTAATAAAAATTAATTGGCTTTTTCTGAACCTCCAAAAAAGTTATTGCCATATTACAAGATTACGAGTATGATGTTGTATGAAGTAATAATATAATGTAAAATCGCTCGAAGTTAGAACTTCACAAACATAATATGATCTTTGTTTAGTAACTCAAATGTATTCTTTTGGACCCTTAGACTTATATAGCTAAATTGGGGGTAAGAATAGTACATTTCATTTTTTTTCTATTACTAATTTTGCATTTAGGAGCTAAATCCGTCGCAGTCATACGTCCCCTACGCAAGTACGACTTGTGTATTTGACTAATGTCTCGTTATGCTTGTCTACAGTCACGGAAATAAATCTATGCTCTTATGTAGGTTTACATATAAATAAATTGTTATAATCACTTCATTCATTCTATTCATCGTCTCATGTACTTCACCATCATCATTACCATCATTATAAGCCTATTTCCGTCCACCGCTGGACATAGGCATCTCCAACAGCACGACACTGAGCTCGATGTTCAGCTCTTGGCATCCAACGGCCGCCAATCACTTTGCGTATTTCGTCACTCCATCTACCTGAAGGGCGTCCTACGCTACGTTTGACAATAGTTGTCTCTTCTACTTATAAACCGAATTCTTTCATAAAATGTATTTTACAAATTTCTAATTAATTCATACAGCTAACATAAAATAAACCGAGGTATAAAATTTGAAGGAAGGGAATGTCAATAAAATAAATACATATGTAAGTATATTATAATTTACAGTCCTCTCGTTTGCGTCATTCTCAGTTAAATATTCTTTTCGTCTCGATGTAGTAACATTATGATATTTTGGGGATCTATTAACGTCATTGGTGTGTATCTGAGCTTAAGTTTTAATAAATTTCCTCTTTATCTATAGAGATGGTAAACACTACAAGTATTTACTGATTGTTTTACCTGTGACTCTCACTTATGTTAGCAAATAATTTATTGTGGCAACTTCTGAAACATAATGCTTTTTAATAAACAGCATTATTTGCAGTGTTAAAAATACAATAATTTTGCCGTTTACATGCGATGTTCTTTGTGTAATTGAAATTTATGATTTTCAAATTTACGAGTCTTGTCAAGAACAATATCAAAGGGAACCTTCGTGACTCAAATGTAATAGTATTTCATATAATATGTTAATTTTTCTCTACATATGTATGTATATCTTGGATAGCTATCTTGTAGCTTATCTTGAAAATTCACATTACTTAACCGGTATCTAATTTATATAGAGATTCTCAAGAGACATTTGATGATAATTTTTTTGTCTCCGGATCGAGATTGGCAGTTCTGTTGCTGTCCTAATACTCGTTTTACAAGTTTATCAAATACCATCTGGCCACTCTTCAACATTAACATAACAACGTTAGTTACCTACGACTAATGATAAAGCATGCTTGCCCATGAATGAAAACTTTAGATTCTTTTGTCGTGAAGAAGGTGTGGCGAACAGGTTCACTAACTGCTACTTATGTTAGAGTTTATGGCATTCGTTTGTAAATGGGCTTATATAAGTCTATTTTTGCTTTAAAGTATCGCCATAAATGGATATTGTGAAGACCTTGAAAACCTTGATCACTAACACGTGCTATTTTGGAAATATATTGAATTCTACTTCCTGAGCGGATCGTTCCCTACATCGAGAGAAAACCAACTTGCCATTAAATTTATAACATTGCGGCCGCTACTTCAAATTTCGAAGCAAGAAAATGTTTATTAAATAATAGATATTAAGAAAATATATATTTTTTGTTGTTTTAGATGTTACGTGGTGTGCAATAAAGTATTTTTGTATTGTATTGTATTGTATATCTGACTGTTCAACTCATCTAAAAGCTGGCCATGTACTGCGTTGCTTAGCTTTACAGATACACCTAAGCTATCTTCAATATTCATGTTTCGTGCAACTTGCATACACTCAGAATCTTATTACAGTAATGTATTCGCCTTCAAAACTACGTGTGCGGTTGAATTTCACACTACAATATCTAATGTCTCCTCAAATTTAAATTTTGCGGCTGTTTGTCGTGTTATTTTTGTATTTTAAGGCGATATTAAAATTTGTTTACAACTATTTATTATTTTTCGTTTGCAGTTTTTCAAACTGCGCGCAAGTGTATTTGAAAAAAAATAAAGTTCACTTCTTTTCCAATGTTTTATATTCTCCATTCCGATATTTGTCTCCAGGTATATTTTTCCCACACTGCGTTATTTAATATAGCACGCAGTACATTGTACTTATTTATTTATCCTTTATTGCTGGTAACAAAGGGCAGACTTAATGCCAAGTGGCATTTACCGACTTTTTAACAAATAAAAAATCAGCAAACCTCGTAAATACTTTTCAATCCGATGTTATCTATCTACTGGAACGTATCTCTCGTATAAAAGCCCTCCTAATTTGAGGCATTTTTCGTATCGTTTCCACTCATTCGTTTATCATTATCGATAGTGCTACTATAGTAATATTGATGGACCTTTTTATAATATATTCCAATGACGTCAGCGACAAATGCGATATTCTATTTGAGTCGAAATTATCATTAACTGTACTCATCCCAAGGCTGGACACATATACCCAAAGCGGGGTTTTTCGTATAATTTTTGTCATATTTTTTGCTTCCTTGCATGGTTTGATTAAATATGGACTCTTCAATTCCTTCCAACACATATTTTCACATAAAAAAGAAATATTTCGTAGAAAAAACACAAACTGTTCTTCGTTCAAATTAACTTCTAATTGCTTCAATGGGATTTAATTTACTTATCGTTAAATGGAATTCTCAAGTTTTGGTTAGATACGGTAGAAACGTGGTAAAAAAACGAATTTTATTATCTATTAATAATTTAAATGATATGTCCGACGGCATTGGCAGCCGGATATAGCTGTGAATACGACTTGGACATATCAATTTTGTATTAGAAAAAAAATTTACATGCCTATAACACTTCATACTTTTGCTTGCCATATTAAAAAAATGTAATTACTTCTCGTGCTCATAATATCTTGATTTGAATTAGCATTTTAAATAGACGATTACAGTTTACATAGTAGGTTCGATATAATTTAATGGTAAGTCTATATAACATGTATTGGCTTGGAATCACTACGGATAAAAAAGTCATTGGTATGCCCAAAACTAGTCGAAAACCTGATCCGTGGTAAGCACAGATGTAGGAATAAATTGTAACAGATTTAATGTATTCTGTTACAGAACTCGTTCTAATTCGTTCGTATCTCATTCTTTATCTTGCTAATAAATTGGCTAAAATGATAACGATGTCGAATGACAGTCTATATTTGGAGCAGCATCCGTTGTGAAGAGTGTAACGTACTAATGTCCAAACTCGTCCACGCCCCACGGCTCTTAGAATCAGGGCTGCCAGTATAAAAAATAACTATTTATGAATTCTATGAGACTGTTTTCCTATTATTATGTCAGTTACAGTACAGTTATGATAATATATATCAACAAATGTGCTTAGGAGTACTTATTCATATTTTTTATGTTACTCTGATTTACCACCTACCTTACAGACAAACATTTTTTTAAATTTTTGAATTGCGTTTACGATTTAAATGCAATGTTTTAATTCACATGTTACACATACTTTTTAGTATTCAATTATACTAGGCCGCCTGGTATATGAACAATGATATTAGACTCTAAGCTTTAATAACCATTATACTATTTGGCAACCCTGATTTAACTGCTAATTCAATTTGCCTACTATTAATCTTCAAATATGAATACTATTTTAGAAGTTATTGTCTATAATAATTATTCTTATTTCTGTCACCGCTTACACTTTTCAAATTACAAATAAAATGATTAGTTAGCGCCATCTAGCACACAATTAGGTAAAGTAATTCGTTAGGTCCTGCCATCTATTGTGTGGTGTCAAAACTATTTTGTACATGCATTTCACACCCGCTATAAAATTAAATAGAGAGGCGTTATTTAATAATTTTAAAACTATTCGCTGTTTCGCTGTACTACTGACGAACATGAGTCTCCTTTCAGTATCTTCTGAGTGTTATTTACCATGGAAGTTGGGTCAAATAAACCCTCCTACGTAGATTTTCTTAATGATGAATTCATCCAATATAAGTAGGTATGTATAACAATAATTGTTCTAGTAATGCATTGCTATATTATTGTTACTGCTATTAATGTTATTGTTGTCGATGTAGATAGAAAAGAACGATAAACCTTATATTAAACCTAAAATAACTTTTATAAAACGGATTGATTAGCAACCCTATTTGTTTGAGAATAGTGGTAATTACAGGAACTGATGTAAAAAGGACAATACTTTGGAGTCCGATGCTAACAAAATATATTTCAATTCGAACAATATAATTATAGTTTTTTTTCTAACTCATCTCGTCGTGGCTCTAGTAGCTAAAATTTCTACTCCACGTTCTGACTGACGACATAAGGAAAGCAGCGGGAAGCTGCTCGATTCGGAAGGCCCAGAACCGGAAGGAATGGCACCGATTAGGGGAGGCCTATCTCCAAGAGTGGACATTTTGAGGCCGACGATGACGACGATGATTTCAAGAAACATCCTCCACGCTATCCTTCTTCGTTAATTTATACGATCAACAGCTTTTGTCTTTTGTGTTCGACCTCCATTTTAATAGGAACTCTATCAGTGAAAGGACTTACACATAGGCACAATTCACGATATATACTTACAACACATGACGCTTGGAAGACAGAATGGATGCCAATAGCATTATCTATGTCAAGAATAACTGACCACCGTTGTTTATTGCATGTTGTGGTTTGTTTATTAGTTATTTTAACAGTCTGTCTTATGTTCATCGCGAGTGAACGGCTTCAGGCCTTGAGACTAAAATGTTGTGCACTACCATTAGTGCCGATATTGTTTTTCAACAAGATATTCTCACTGTCGCCTGGGGCAGTCACTGCTAGCTACACCTTTGTAAATCGAGAAACATGTTTTGGTAAAGCATTTTGTGTTTCGTTTCGGGGGATGTGGTTACTGTTTAAATGTAACCGCGTAGTGCTACATTGTATCAGTATACAACACTAGAGATATCAATCTGCTGTAGTAGTAAGAAGGCTGTGGATTTCAAATAAAACTGATAATAACTAATATTAACTCCACTTAAATTAATTAGACAAATATAGGTATACCACCAAACGGTCCTATCACCTTTTATAGTTTTTGAATTAATTGAACTAAGTAGAATTAGAATCCGTGTTTAAATCGTCCGTTTGCATTACTTTTTTTCTATTGAACGTTTTGTCATTCCATTGTTGGTCAAGTATAGTTTAATCAAGTTAATAATATCTAAACGTAATGATACGAATAGTCTTGTTTCGCTAGTCCTTCCCTTGGGAAGGAATTCTGAAATTCCGGAATGGCTGCAAATTTCCATATTATGCCTTTTTCTTCCTTTCGGTTTCGTACTGTATGCTTACAACCTTCGTCTGCTCATTCTTTCTTCGTGTCTAATAAAAACAAACAAAATCGTGTTCGTTCTGTTTTGTTGACTGCTTCGTTCGTCGAGTGGTTGCAAGCGCGATTGCTGATCGGGAGGTCCTGGGTTCCAATCCCGGGTCGCGAACTATTGGATTTTTCTAATTTAGGATTTCTATTAGTGACTCGTAGTCTGGACCTGTAGGTACTCGGTGTATGGCAATAGGCTCACCACCTGTTTATAATGTCATGTAAGGCACCTATGTCCATTTCGTTCTCAAGTGCAAAGTATTTCAAAAATACGAACTTTTGTTGGATATTAGCTCATGGAAGCCTCAATTTACGTTCTACAATGGTCACAGATTACATCTACTAAATATAGCAGAAACACAATAAAAAAATTACAGGCGTGGTGTTATGTAATTGTTACATTTTAATAAATTTAACTTCGTACAATATATTCATCGTTTAAATAGTACATTTTATGAATCGATATACCGAGCCAGGTACCGTTATGCTATGGAAATATTTATAATTATGTCAAATACTGTAAAAAAAATATATATATATATTTTTCCCTGCAGTTATAATAATTGTTCTTTGCTGTAATGTTTATACTGTAAATCTATAAATAAAACAAAGCTCCATCTATGTTGATCATTTGAAAGTATTTAAACATTCATAATTCAATTCATCATGTAAACCATCCTTATAACTAGCGCCATCTATTGCATTTGTAACGTATCATTTTAATTGTTGAACGATTGTAAATAAGTTGCCAAAAAATAGATGGCACTCTTTCACTATCTTAGAAATATTGTAAATTATCGCGCACTGTGTTTCATGACGAATTGAAATTTCATAAGAATATTAGAAATTGCAAAGTAGTATTCATGATTCAATTAAAATTTGAAGAACTATCTCTAATTCTACTCGTTTTATAAGATATAACATAAAACAGAAGTGTTGGGTGAGTTAGTAGATGCCTTAAGAAAATTCAAGTTTTAATAGGCGTCTTGGCAATTTGAGTTCATTTGGTTTTTTATGGGCTATTTTACGGGATTGAAGATTGAAACTTATTTAACTCAATGGGCACGATTTTAAAAATTCATGTTTTTAAATAGATCCGCTTGTAATAAATGTGCTGTTTTTTTAAATAATAAGAATTTGATTGGCTTGGCACTTTAAGGCCAGTGTTGTAGGACTATCGACGTTTTTTGAAACTGTAGCTGCTTCTAGTACATTTTTTTTAAAATCTTAAACTGTATGACAGCCTACAGTTATAGCTTAGTTACAGCTCTAGCTAAGCTCACCTGAAAACTTTATTTACAGTTTACAAAGGTACATGGTTGCGTTTAACAAATCACATGCGTGTTTACCGTTTTACCGCTTACAGTTATCCAGGAACGAATTTGATGAATTAAGATGTTGTTTAATAAAAATTAAAGCGCATGTGGCTCAGACTGGGCTGCAGCGCCAAAACTATTTGTAAAGTTAGTCCACGCAGTGCTCGGTCGGCACTAGGAAGAATGACCGCTATTGGAAAACTTTGGGAAGCGATTCAGCGCTTAGAAATGCGCGTTAAACAGCTGGCCCGGGTGGCAATCATTAGATAATAGTCGTTACAATTGTAACGATAACTTTGTCGGAGGCTTTCAGGGTAAAAACAAAGGCGTTTATTTGCACAGGCGCAAAGAACACACAGACCATCACGAACAATCCATATCTGTTCATTTCGTTGTGTAAAATTTGTTAGACTTGGGCAAAATAATAAAATCGTAAGTTAAATGTTCTGTATTGAACATATCTATGCAATGTTAGCTTATATGCAATTAGTTTGACTTAAAAAATATAAATTAGCAGCCTTAAAAACTTATAAAAGAAACGAATTGCGCTCTAACTCGTATTTAGGTACGTAAATTTGCAATGGAACAGCGTGGTAAAGGCTGTCTTGACAAACTTAATCTGTCTTACCAAAGTACAAGCACTGACTTCCAATTACGAGGTCTGACTCAAATACGCATCTTGTACTAAGATATACATATATACATATTTGGCCTACAAAATCTGTTTCTACGCAATATTATTTACCTTACATTAAAGAAGTACCTACACACCGTACTAAGGATTTACTGTTATGGAGGTCTAATACGGGGTAGAAAATATCCGGTAGGATAATTAGGAGGGACATTGAAATTTATTTATGATGTACATTCCTTTTAATTTAATGCCAAGGATGGGCAGGCAAGAAGCCGTAACGATCTCGGAGATCCTTAATAGTATCGGGGGTTGAAGTTCATTTATTTATTTATTCTACGTAACACTAATTGCAAGATACGAAGAATTCGTATAAAAGGTAAATTGGACGGTAATAGCATTCTTGGCAAGCTTAGCTTTTGGTAAACCAGGTGGCCTGAAGGCAGGAAAGATAATCATATACTATATTATATGTGTCCATTTAATTGCACACACGCCGTCGAAAGACACACACATGCATGACAGACACACAATTATATACGCACGCACAAACACGCACACACACGCACGCACGCTCGCCTGCACGCACGCACACACGCTCACTCATCTCGCTCACGCCCACGCCCACGATCACAGTAAGTGGATTCTACGATGGTTAATAGCTGCTACGTATTGGACATTTAATAAGACGGTTTCCCGTGTAACAATATTTCGAAATAAATAAATATATCCTTTTATAATCCTCTTTGCAATATAGGCGTATTTTAGTGCTCCGGGAAGGGTTTGTCCGTGCCTTGACATGAATTAATTACATTGACAAACCCAATCCAATCTTGAGATTGGCAAGACGAGCCTAATGCTAAATAATATCATTATTTACGAACCGATCTCGAGATGGGCAGTGAAAGGGGTGGCTAGTTCGAAAAAGAACAGTCATGGAAAAAACAAGATATAAAAACAGTAAAAAGATATACCAAATACTAATTACTCCAAATACTAATTAATATATAGAATACAAATTTATAAAGTTACGTTTATGACGTTATGCAATGGCGGATTAATGACAATAATTCTTTTGTGACTGACCGCAGTCTTACTGCATATGAAATGGCCAAACTCTCGTTCTTCTTTAAGATGAAAAGAATATGATAACATAAAAATTGAGCTCAGATGGGTATAGCAACTTTCCCGGATCCAATCTCAAAAGAACAACAAAAAGTCGAAGAAACGACTGCGTGTATCAGACGTTCATTAATGTCCGTAATCCGTCTTAATTATAATAATAACACGAGTTTTACTCGACTTGTTACCAAACTTCCTCCCCCATTATCTAAGGATATTCTGATTTAATTTCAGGGGTTGTTGATGTAATTATCTCTGGGGAAATTAATCTGTATAAATGACCTTTGCTTAATATTAACCTACTAATTTTCATCTATGGCCTCAATTTGATGTTATAATTATCTCAATGAGCTTGAAATAGGATATTTCAAGCTTATTATTGGAATCATGTTTGTATGTTGAGGCAATTACATATGAAATGTACGAGTTATAGTAATTTTGATTAAAAACATAACATTTATATCAGTTCTATGAATTAGACTACCTACATTTGATTAAAATTATTGAACAGTAAGACGAGTATGAGAATAGGTATTATCGCATTTTTCTAATTTAAAATTTTCTTGTTGTGACGTGAGTCTGAATTTGCGCCCGGTGTATGACGATATGCTCACTATCTATTCCATGGGACTTAAACATAACTAGTGAAAAGCGGGAGTGTTATACACTCCTCTGCCTACCTATTCGGGGATTACAGACGTGATGTTCCGTTTTACGTTTACGTTTGAGACGAATATGAAGGAAATAATGAAAATAAATAATAGTACGAATTTCGATAATACACAAAATTTTTCATATGGTACAAGATAGTGGAAGAATCTAAATATTTAGAGTGCCTGTTACTTGCACAGATTAATAATCTGCCTCTGATCTGTGACCTCCCGTCTCGTTTATATCACGGGATACGTCGGAGTCTCGTTTAAAAAGCCTCCATTATTCACCAGCTAATACCTCGAGTCGATGCGATCGTGTTTGGCCGTTCGAGCCGACGAATTGAAAATTAATCGACGTTTTGAGTAATCGAGTTCTATAGAAATGAGAATCGTTTTTAAGGATATGAATGGAACTCATTTTTTATATAGCTTACCATTATCTTAATGATCATCGGGCTTACCAGTGATAGTTGATGGTACAGTTTTATGAACATAAAAATAATGCCGTTGAACGAACTATGAATGATGAATGAATGACGAAAGAAGAGACGGTAATTGACTTATTTAGTAACAAAAACAAGGAGTTTTATGATTTTGATATAAGAACATCATAAAATGATGCTTAATCTATGCAATCAGAGAATCATTTTGGCATTCTTCCAGGTGCCAGCATTGCTTTACCGAAGGGAGCCCTCGTAGGTTTGTTGAAGTTGAAATTCCTTTAACCAATCCTTATCTAACAGTTTCAATTTGCTTTTGATTAATCAAATAGTCAAATCCTTAGATATGCCTGTAATTTAAAAAACATTCTTATAAAAACATAAATACACTCTCGTATTTTTGACCAGGGACTGGTAGAAGATTGTAGTACCTACTTCCACTAGTTATCTCATACGTGCCATGTAATAGCGAGTAATTCTGACATGACACGACAAAATTATGTCCAAATATAGCTCTTGACGCCGTATTACTTTTGGGAATATTAAGTTATATTATTAGGAAAACCCAGCAATACTTTTCCCGGCCCGATGATCGAGCGCAGACTTTCTTGATCAGTAATCGCGGTTACTAGACCAACGAAGCAGTAGGTACCAATAAAATAGTTAAATGTCCGTCAACCACAGATACCCTGAACTTGAGTTAACTTCAACATGCATAGAGGAGTTGGAGTAGCAGTTCAGCTTCATAAAAGAATTTAATCAAGCTGAAACACACCGGAAGTGGCTGTGACACTGAGGGCAGTTAATATCGTCGCAAGTTTCCTAGCCAGCCAACTTATGTAGAACGCGTCGTCCGAACTAACTTTGAATCTAACTTCATGGTTCTAGCAAGATTGAATGCTTATTCAACTAAATAGATAAATGTATTCCAAATTTGTACTGTCTAATGCGCTAAAGTTGTGGCGTTTATGTTAATTTTCCATCCCTTTAGAGTTCCCGTTAGTTTTGTTACTGCCGGTTCAATTCGGTCTTTATCATTATCACCCTATTTGCAAGGTAATGTCCTCTTAGAATATGAAGAGTTAAGCGCATAGTGTGCCACGCCAGCTAGGCGCGGTTAGGCAGACTTAAAGGAGAGCATAGTTTAACTGTAAGTTAGAAAAGCCTAACAGGTTTCGAAATCCAGATTCGCGGATTCGTAATCTTAGTTTAATTCTATGTCTGATTATTATATTTTCATTGATTCATTAATTACCTAACAGTGTGATAGGCGTAGAATGACACACTATTAAATAATTTCTGGGTTCAAATATGCGAAAAGGCACTAAAATGCTGTGACGTAACAGAAATGTTTGAACGTAACGCAGAATAAACGGGAATCGTATCTTGATTTGTTCTTAAACGGTTTCAAATTCGTTTAAAATCGAATCAAGGCAAGACGTAAAACCACAAGGACGTTAGGAAAAAAGTTACCGTTAGAACGTATACCTGTGTTGTCTCGCTAGCTTTCGCTCGTGTCTGCGCTCGTGATCAAGTGATAAAAATGTAATCTGGATATAAATATAAATTATTTCACTGTTAGACCCCTGTCTCGACAATCTATTGCGAGGTTTCTTTCATTGACGTCTTCAACTAGACATCTGCGTCGGTAATTGATTTGTTTAACCTTCATTGTTTAATCAGTACGAATGTAGTGACTTGTCTGATTCCCCACACAAGGTGTTAAATAGGCATAAAAGTAACTAAGAGTTATCTACTGAGTGCTTCGTTGATCGAGGCAAGCG
>DWME01003381.1:0-18459 GCA_018244795.1 Parelbella ahira ahira | reverse complement strand
GCAATTGTACACGCTAATGTACGATTCAATGCATTTTAAATCCACCTCTTAGGTTATTTCTTTTATTATAGACTCTCTTTCAGCCAGTATTTGACGTGTAAATGTGATCTTCAGCTTGTATTAAATTTTAGGTAGATCGCAGATAAAACAATTTACATTCCAACGTTTGCATTCGTCAAATTAGCGACATATAGCTTCAGAATGTAACCGGTCAAATTTATTAATTTACCGGTCAAATTTACTTATAATTGGAATTTTATTAATTCAACTATATTTATATAGTAATGGTTGGTTACTATGAAGCTGGAATCAACATAGTTTTGGCAGGTAACAGATGACGACAGATGGTAACAGATGATAAAGATGTGTAAATTCGTTCCTGAAAATAGTCAAAGTATAGGTATAGCGTATTTTTCCTATCAAATTTTTCGGGATATTTGAAATATTCAACGGGAAAATTTCTTCGGTACCATCGTCAATCTTACCGATTCTTAAAACGTTATTTAGTTCTCGGAATACATTATACTATTCTTCGTAGTGAATAGGCGGCTTTATAAATGTAATATTGGACAAGACACTAGGGTATTAAAAGAGATAAACTCAAAAGTCGTTATTAACACATCGTCTGTAATATTTCAGCCACTAGAGGATTGCAGTATAGGTATGTCTAGATACGAAAACCATTTCTTGGCGGGATGAAATGAAATTGAAGAATCGAGTAATAAGAGAAGAAGCCACTTATAAATTGAACTAGCGACTGAACCCTTGAGATTTACAGCAATCTTCTCCGAGCTATACATTGTCCGTGTACATTTTACGTTCCAAAACGAAGAATATTACTGACAGTAAAATAAGCGACAATTACAGCCCATTGCAAAACGGTTATTCTCGATGTTATTGCTATTTTCCTTATTTTCCAAGAAAATAAAGTTTTAGCACGAAACATTTTCGTATTACACGACAATTATGTTTGGATAGCTTTTGAAATAGTACTTACAAATACAATGGACATAATTACATTCAAATATTCAGAAACATCTCTCAAAAACGTATAGACAACGATTTATCTCAAAAAAAACCTTATTTACAATATTAAATTATACGCTTCTTATTGAGCGAAACTCGGTCCATTCGTATTTTACAGCGATCTGGAGGAATATTTAACAGGATTTGGACAAAATTTATAAACAACTGTTTTTGTATATTCCGTACAGTTCATTACCCAAAAAACTGAACTTCGCACGTTCCATATTAGTGGTCCGTAAGTTACGCGCGAGCAAAAGAAATGAGTATTTTTTCATCGTGCGTAAGTAAAACGGTAAGTATGTACGTACCTACAGCTGTGGTATAAAACTAAACATGTTGCCATTTTTTCTTTAAATCTTCGAATCGAAGTTTTATCTTTTTGGCACAGTACTCGTATGTTTCGTTATATCTAATGCATTATAGTTTAAAAGTGATAAAGCAGCCATGATGTATTTATATAGTTTTATAGGTTGACAATGGGGGTGTAGGTATACGCTTAAAGGAAAAGGGATGTTATAGTTATTTGGAGATTTGAACTATGTGTGGTTAAGCGTTCATTTGATAAAGAACAATAAAATGCTGTGTACATGAAACCGGTGACCGAAGAAACAAGTCCGGTGTAGACGCTGTTGGATGACAAAGAATATCGAATTCCTACGTGTATTTCACCTGGTAACACAAAATATATTGTTTCGGAAGGGTCAACCGAAATGATTGAAAGAATGTTTTCTAACATTTCGAAAAAAATGCCCATTAGTATTTTTTGAATTTTCTTTCAAAATATGTTTATTTTCGAAGTTTTAAGTATATATAATTATATCAGTTTCTCTCGGAACATCTAACAACGCGTATAATTTAAAATAAAAAAAAAATCGTTATGTACTATTGAAATGTTCCCCTTAAAAGTTATAATCTAAATGGTCGGTGGAGTAGTATGAAAGAAAATTCTATTGCTTCACTGTGCTTTCTGTATATTGTTATATATATTACATTTCTGACCAGCGCAAGGCCTGAAATAAAAATCTCTAGAGAGACAGACGCTAGATCAGTACTGCAATATTTACCAGCTTCTGAAAACTGGCCATACTCAAGTAACACTGTGAAATATTATAATAAATATTTTAACTTGTAAAGGGAGTTACTGGCTCGGAATGATAAAGAACGTGGCAGAGAGTGATAAATCAATATCCCTGTTTACGTCTATCGGGTATATGTAAGAAAAATGTACGCACGTGATTTTAATGGGTTTCGCGAACAAAGTCACTTAGTACTATGACGCGATGTTTAAATTTGGAAAATTTATCGTCGTGGTTATACATCAAGCGCAAAATATAACAAACTGACAGTCAAGACCAGGGGCTTTGTGTAATATATGTATATGAACGCGTGTGTGCGTGCGAGAGTGCGTGACTGCGTGTGTGCTTGCGAGCATGATGCGTGCGTACATGCGTGCGTGCATGCCTCCGTGCATTCGTGTGTTCATGCGTCCGTGCATGCGTGTGTATGCGTGTGCGTGCCTACGCGTGTGTGTATAAATAGGCTCGCGTTTGGCTACATTTTCATCTGTTGGACAGCGAGATGCAGCTTAGGATGTAGCATATAATAGTAAAACAAGTAATAGAATGAGTGGATAGACTAGTAATGAAATTAGATTACGTAACATCATGCCTGTAATCCCCGAAGAGGTAGGCAGAGGGGTGTTCTACACCCCCATGTTTCACCAGTTAATGAAATTAGATTAGTTTCTAAAAGTTTTATTTTTAGACTACTCAGACTGTATAGTAACTAGAAGACTCTATGATATTTTTGTAAATTTATTATTGTATACTGAAAATATTTTAAATGTCACCTTTCATGTAACGCAATTGTATTTTTGGAGAATAGTTAAGGGTTAGGGATGAATACACGGGTCACTGTACAGGTTGAAGGTTTATTTTGTTATTGAGATAAAGTTAGTGACATTTTTGAGACCTTTAATTAGTGTATTCAAAGGTTTTAAGGTTGCCTAAAGCTTCATTGGTCGAGTGGTTGCAAACGCGACTACCGATCGGCAGGTCCTGGGTTAAAATCCCGGGTCGGATACTATTGGACTTTTCTACTACACTCCTCTGCCAACCCCTTCTGGGATTACGGTCTTGATGTTACTTTTTTTCAGAGGTTTAAAGGTTTTGTCTCAGTTAGTACACGTGTATATAACGCATAATGTATATTCAGTATGTGGTGCTGCGTGGTGGAGCATGTTCATTGTCCTTTAGTTGCGGTGAGCGAACTGTGCCCAACAGTAGAAGGTAAAGTTTTGTATCTACTTGGTGTTAGTAGTAGTTCAAACTAAGACCAAAAAAGTTTAAGTTAATTATTTTTAGTCATCCATTTTTACATTTTGTGTATACGCTAATCATTTCCAAGTTGTTCGTTTAACAATCATTCGATCGTTTCCTTGGTGAGATGAAAAGTTTTATGGTTCCAACAAAGTTGCTTTCGCAAAGCTTTATATTTCATAGCTTTTGTGACAGAAGTTTAACTGTAAGACCGACGTAGCTCTTAATCAAGTAACATTGTGATCTAATAATTGAGTTTTAGGTAAAATGTGTCCTCTTTTTGTTTCTTTACTTCAATTTTTTATTCATCTTGGATTGGTTAAAAGAACTCATGCGACCTATTCATGACTAATATATACTTTTATAATTTTAATAAATTTTTAATCTAAATAAAAAAAGAATATCTTGATCCATAAATTATTTCTAAGTTATCGAGCTAGCCGAAAGAAAATACTCGGCACATTAAGCCGTTACCTAATTTAATATCTATAGAGATATAATAATATAATTAAATTGCTATAATTAATAAACATTGTAATTAAATATGAGAAGAAATATCATAAATTAATAGAAAAGTTGTATCTATCCTGTTATTTATTAATCTGTTAACGGTGTCAATATCAGAGCCAAAGGGAGTTTGAGATAATAATATTTCTAAATGCGCCTTTTTTATTCGTCACAACAGAATATAATCTATGTAATCGTGTATATTATCTTTTGAAATAAGATATCTGTCGCTACCAATTCAAAACCTTAGAATTTGATTTAAACTGTAATTGATTTTGTGGAATAGATTGAATTGAGATCTGTCAAGAAAAACGAGACACGTATATCGTATTGTCTTGATTCATTTACACTTCGTTTCTTTTCTCATTCGCATTTCATTAACAGTTTCTCTAAATTTTCTTACGATAAATACGATCATATGACATGAATATATTTTGTGAAAATTTTCACATTCACATTTAATTATCACTTCATTCTTTATATCTCATATTGTTATATCATCACCTCAGATCACCTACGGGGCAGGCAGAGACTGCCGGGTGTTAAATATAACTTTACAGATCCGACGTGATTCGATTTTCATCATTCTCGTCATACACCCACGTCCGCGTCCGTTTCAGATAATATTTTATGAAATATAAATAGAAGGCTTCCAATTTCGAAGCTATATTTTGACGGATAACTTAATAATGCGTACGGGTTGGTAGCGAATAATCAGTTCCAAAATGAAAACGGGTTGTTGTTCTAGCACAAAACAATCACTGCTACGTATTTCTTGTCAACTCATGAATATCTCTGTTATTCCACTGGACATTTGTGAGGTTCGATAGCTAGTTATTTTCGTTTTGGTATACTGTTCGAAGTATATGAACGTGCTATATATAGTACAGTGATGTTTATTTGACATATTTGTTATTATTCTTGTCAGTCTCTGCCGCGACCTCGCTGCAATTGGCGGAAGCTCACGATGAAGGACCTCGTGTGGGTTCGAGCTACTAATTGAGCCTTCCCGAAAAACTTATGGAGTTACGCCGGTACATATATAGTCATGAGTATAAATACCCACGAAATATTTGTTTTATAGTTATTGTATAGTAAAGCCAGCCTTACAGGGTAGGTAGTGAACACCAAGTGCCATATCTCTATACTTATAGACTTGATGCGCATCTTCCACGTTTTTCACTCCTCATGTGCCTTCACCGATTTTGGAGACTTCTAACATCCCATTCAGCCAGTGTCTGACGTAGTTGGTTAAGGTAGGTGAGTCTTGTTGTTAAAATATTTATTTCCTCGTATATCTTGTGAACTAGAGTTCGAGGTTGCCTTTCCAATAAATACCTAATGTCACTTTATTAGCGCTGCTATGTTTCGTAAAGGATTTGCAATAAATAAACGAATAGCACTTCAGGTTCTTTGCTCCAATAGGATTTTCCTAGTCTCAGGAGCCTTGCAGAACAATCCAAAAGATGTGATTTGTGTACTTATACTGGTGGAAATCAAATTTGAGATCCTCTTCTTAACTTTTTTGAAAATCAGTAGTGAGTATGTAAGGCGTTGCGTTCTCTAAAGGCATTCTCCACGATTTTTCTTATTAATACTGAAATAAAGTCGCTGAATGAATGGAAAAATGAATGAATGAAATTAAATCTTGCGTTTATACATATTTTAAACGTGTATGATTGACACAGATTAAAATGAATCTTATCGTAACATCTTTGTTGTTGAACTTGGTGAAGTGTGTTGGTAGCGGGGCACGAGTTAATTATTCAGCCCCTTTCATGTTACTTTGAAAAGGAAAGTCACACATGGAGGGTGTTCGTATCGCTTTGATCGTATTTTAATAGTCGCGGTAATGTTTACTGCCTGCCAGTACTGGATATTTTCATGTCATTTCGTCGACACGATTTGATCGAATTGTACTATTCTTCCTAAATCGCTTTACGTAAAACCTATTTCTAAGGTGTGATATAATGCGTAGTTTTCTCAATGAAGTGCTATTGGAGACGCCTGTGTCCAGCAGTAAGAATGAACAGCCTGATTATTATTAGTATTGAAATATTATTAAAAGGAATTTTTGAAGAAAGATAAGTTTACTGTTTATGTTATCAATATATGAATTTCTGGGAGAAAGAGAAAGTTAGATTCATGTCGTTTAGGTATATGGTTTGTTAAACTGTTCTTCCCGAATTTGAATAAACATACCGGGACTCCCACACTGATTGACTGCCCACGAACGCGAGGAGCTTAATCCTAATGAACACATGATAGGACGGCCTGAGACAATATTTGTAAATCTAAAATGAGACTAAACAATGTTTGAAGAAGTAAAATCCGATTAGTTTATGCTAACACATATTCGAGCATAAATATTCATACATCATCAAGTCTGGTTGAGAGCAAAAATATATTTTTTAACAAATGTCTGCAATCCTGATGAAAATATTCATTCATAGACGATGGAACAAAATATTTATTTTAACGGTATCAGTAATACATATCCAATACAGGAGAAACCCACGTCTAGCCGAGAACGGATTGTAATGTTTTCCATCTGCTGGTTTTACAATAAAAAGCAATCGTTGTATAAATTTGTGTGGGTACAACCCAAAAACAATCGAATATAGTGTTGTTGATAAAATTTTGAATATTCCAAGCGTGAAAGCGTTCACTCTGACCACACCGGCCATTTGAATGTCTTTATAGCGTTGCAGGTACACTCAAACTATGTATTTTTTAAGACTACATAATATATTATTCAGAAAAATTAAAATAAATCCTCCCTATTACTATTGCAGCAAGATTGTTATTAATACACACATATTTTCACGTAAAGTGCCTTACGGGGTAGGCAGAGCGCACGGGATGCCAAATTTAATACTTGCAGAGCTGCCGTGCTTCTTCCACATTCATCAAACTTTAAATACGTGCACGCTGGTTTCGGAGAAATCTAACTCCCACATCATTGTTATTAATAATCTTTTCAAAAGATAGTCAAATTATTCAGTTTGAGAACTATAAGAACCCGTATATGCGAACGCGAGTTCGGGCAACAGCGAACACATTTCATTTTTATAGTTCAGCGTGAGTGTGAACAGGCATTACTCCCAAACGTACCCTTGAACCAGAGAAACGGACAACTAAAAATAAATCGACTTCCGTACATAATTGAAACGCTCGAGTTAATTTATTAGGATCGAAACAGATTTTGCGTAAATTGATTTCATTTGTAAACAAATGGGAATCCATCTTGGCCCTTTGAAACCGGTGTTTGGACCTTGATTTAACTATACGTGCGTGCCTCGGCGAAGTACAAACGAATTATCTAAAAGCTATAATAAGCCGAAATGAAGGCCATCGATTAGCGAAAAATTTACAATTACAGCTTCAATGTATCTGTACTCAGCGCTAACGAGTAAATTATAAACGATTAGCAATATATTTATGTGTTTTATGCAATTGTACGTCAACATCGGACTAGTTTTTGATGATCTTAGTCGTCTGTTATTGTGGGTTACTTATGTTTGTGCATGTCAAAATAATTATATTTAGATATACAAAATTAAATTTTTCTGGTAATATGTTTAATATACGTAACGTCACGTCTGTTATCTCCCCAAAGGGATAGGCAGAGGAGTGTCTTACACTTTCAGTTTTCACCAGTTACGTTATAAGTCCCTTCATGGAATAGATGGCGAGAACATTGTCATTAACCAGGCACAAATCCGGAATCCAAGTTACTACTGGGTAATTTCAAGTTTCAAAAACCCAATGGTATCCGGGGATTGAATCCAGGATCTTTCGATCAGCCGCCGCTCTTGAAATGAGTCGACAAACGAGGCAATCAATATGTGTAAATACATGATAAATTGTCGAAATTATAAATGACATCCGATGTTAATAATAGAGAAAAATTATTTGACGTCCCATTTTGCAAACGTCAATTGAAAGTATGAATAGATACGCGTGCGTTGGTGTGTTAGTACATTTGTGAATACACGCGCGTTTGCCTGAAAGTACATACGATAAGTCTTATTAATCACAAATGTTCACAAAATCCAATATCATAATAAGCTTTAGTTTTTATGTACTATAAAAATTGCCTTTTTGATTCGAAACACAATTTCATAATAATTTATAGTCCATTTACAGTACATAAATCGTATTTCTTTTTTAGAAGTAGGTACGTACAATCCTATTTCACAATAAGTTATGGCCTAAGTATTTTTGTATTTTGGGCTTAAGAAATAAATATACTAAATCGAATATCATAATAAGTTGCAGCGTTTTTATATTAGAGAAATGATATATTTAGGGTTTTACAAGCACACAGAATCTAATAACCTAATACGTTTGACATAATACATTCCTTTGTAAGCATATTACGGTAAAGTCCGATTTATGGAGCTACTTTCTTTTTCAATAAGACACTTCTCATATCCGCCATGTTGGATTTATGCCGCATAGAACATTATAAGATAAGAATTGATAGATTTAATCAAATATACGATTTACTCCGGAATAAGTGTTTCATTTCTTGCAATCTCTTTCAGAGAGGGATAATACCCCATAGACATGCAATCAATATTAAAATTGACTTAAAGGGAGGGGAAGTATTTATTCATTAAGGCTTTGTGTTATTCGACGTTTCTATTTATAGAGGCCAATTATATCGGCCCTGGTTCAACCTATCTTTTATTATTAAAAAATCAAAAAGTCTAATAGGCTCACTACCTATTCCATGGGGCTTAAACATAAGTGGTAAAACGTGGGAGTGTATTACAATCCTCTGCCTACCCTTTCGGGGATTACAGGCGTGATGTTATGTTTCAGAAAGTGTAACAATATATTTTCGGTTTTGACAACGTTTATTTAACACCATAGTTTATGAATTTCAGCAACGACACCATTCTTATTAATAAGAAATTTTTTAGTCATTAATAGCATTCTTTGTATATTTTTATCCACCGCCATTTTACGTTGTTGACAGATTGTAATCATAAGAAAACTCAATTTAAAAATTTATAGGAACAAAAAACACAAAAATTAGTTGACAAAATCTGCAGATTTCATTTTATCTGGATGATTGATGTCCCTCATATTAATTTCGTCGCTCTTAATTTGACTGTTCTGTTGAAATACGCACTTTCGTCTCATAATGAGATCTTCGTGCGCCATTTTGAATACTAGTTTTTTGTACTGCGTTTTCATCCATCTTAAAATATTCGTTCAAGGTTTGGTATAAATGTAATTCTGAATATATATAGGTATTTGATACTGACGTGGCTGTGCGTTAATTGGAATGCTGGGTTATGTTAGAAGGTACAATAGGTACAATATAAAGGGGTAGTTATAAATTGTGGTGGGTATAAACTTTGTGTGAAAGTAAACCGTATAAAAAGTCCTTTAAGGATGGGGCTATTGTTGTTTTTCGCTTAAGTTTTACATGGGTTCCGAAGAACCAAAACAACATTGTTTTTTTTTAAATAAACAACTCTAAATCTTCGATTTTTTGATGCTATGTGTACGAGCCTCTTCTAACTGCGAGAAGTCTGAAGTGTACTCCAACACGGTGCTCCAGCATGATTGATATCAAATATTAGTATACTTTTAACTTATCTCAATGATAAATGGAATTTATATAGCATCTGTGCAGCAGGTGCTCGCAATAAATGTATAAATTTTCCAATAAAGCAGAGTACAATATTTAATTTGAAAATGTTATTCGTGTTGTATGTGGACGTATACAAAAATACAGTAAACCGAATAAGATGTTAGAAAACAATGTAAAATATTGTAAGTGTGACTGCAATACGTAATAACACTAACTGCACTCTAAAGGTTATTGTTGTCTGATCTGTCTCAACTCGTATTCTTCTAATATTATTCTAAGAGGATTAATTCAAATTGATTGCCGGTTTTATTCCAAAAAAAAATTAAATTCCACTTTTGAAACTCATTTATTTAAATTGACTGCTTCTTTGGTTTATTGTTCGCAAGCGCGACTGCTGATGCAGAGGTCCTGGGTTCGTTTACTGGATCGGGTAACGTTAAATTTTTTTATTAAGGTTTCCTAGTAGAAATTTCTAATAGTGACTCGGAGTTTGTTGTGAAGTTACTTGTTTTATTCAATCAAAGACTAACTGATAATGAAAATTGTATTCCATGGATGTATTGACAACTCAATCAAGATTTTATTTTATTAATTATTTAAAACAATTTCAGATAATGCTAGTGCTATTACTGGTTAAAATAAGAATTCATTAAAGTATAATTTTAACCAATTATTACCATTATAATATACATATTTTAAGCTGCCTTAAAAGAAGAAAGCGTCGAGAAACCTAATGATCCACAGAGCTACTTCGTGAACAGATTTATTGCGCCTATTGTTAAAGTTTGAACTCAAATTAATAGAATCTGCAGACGGACGTATCCATTACACCAGACGGAGAATAATAGAGTATTCTGTATTCATACGAAGTTTAACTAACAGCTATTTGCTGTGTCCATGATGTGATTACAATAGAAATTTAAATTGCAGCCTTATCATTGACATTTGCACGTATAAATCATTAACCGTGCTATGTACATCACCTATAGAATTCACAATAAAACCACTTTTTAACCATTGTTTTTGATTACTTTTCTCAAAATCATAATAATAATCGTTATGACAATCTTTGCTCCGAAAAAAAACCTTAACCCACTCATTATGAGACACCCTGCAGCGGTATGATAAAAGGGTCATAAAATTAATATTATTATTATGAAAATCCTTATTCCGAAGAACGTTACTCCTTTTTAACTCTAACACTTCTGGTAATATCTTTTATTACACATGTACAATGAATTATGCAAATATCTTTGGAAACTTTACTTATGAAATAATGTTTGCTTACTCGTACAATCAGTTCAGGGTCACGAGAGCTTATAGAGTAGATTAGTAGAGAGCTAGAGAGATTATATTTTTCATTGAATCAGTAGAGATTGGAGAGATAAGAGTCTTAAATTAAATTGTAGGACTGACATTTCAATGAAGCCTAGATATGATTTTAGAACTCTTTGAAATTTTTATTTCCTTGAATACTTATTGACCACGTCATTACTTCTTGTCTCGATTCATATAATTATCTACTTAAATAATTAAAAAATGAAACTTTTTAAATATTTAAGCAACTGTCTGGCAAATACGAAACTCAAGACAAAATTGTTAATGTATAATGTATAATTTATTCTTGTCCGGTTCCAATTTATTTTGGAATTTTGTTTTATTATATTTACAACATTATTTATTGATGAAGCAAATTTATTTAATTAAATTACAAATGACATTGAAATAAGACTTTATTGAGGGTAGTACTTCAAAGAATTATAATGAAATCTTTACTCTGATATTTCGCGTAGAAATAGTCTTTCTTCCGAGAGCGTGACGTAGCGTTATATTTACATCGCCTTGAACTCGTAGCGTTTTAACAAAACAATGAATTCCATTCATTGTCAGAGAGAGATGGGAAGTGGAATCAAAATAGACATGTTGCCTCATTGTGTTCCGCGTGAACTGTATAGAAAATATTTATTGTGTGTAGTCTAAGCGTCATCATTGTTTTAACGGGTAAGTTATATTTTTATCTATGACCTATTGCACTTCTTAAAGTATTTAGAACTTGTATTTTGTGGTAAAAATGGATATTTTGTTGTATGCTGGTGTGTTACTTTGATCAAATATCGAATAACTGAATAAACTAACATATACCTATTCCTACGTTTACAAGCAATTAAATTCGTGAGTGGAGCCAATCAGAAACATATGTACTCGTATATACATTGAAAGTAACGTCTCCTGCATTTTCTAAAAATATATTGTACGTAAATTACAGATGGTAGTGAGAAAAGGTCTCGTTTAAAGAATCTTTAGAATTTTGTTTGTGTGTATTTTCTTCGTTCCTCGGCTGCAGGTGTTGGAAAGCTGTCGATTCTCTCAATTCACAAGATTTACAGACGCTGATGTACGAGTATATAGTGTAACTATCCACCGAATGATTAATCAAGAAATGTTTTTATACTCCATAGAGAATTTATAAATAGAAATTAAATATCTATATTATATTAGATAATAGCTTCGTACATCGGAGCTTGAGCCTTTTTGGAACAATCACACACAAAGCAAAGGCTAGTTTGAATTTCATTATAATGAAATTATTCGTCTTGTTATTAATATCCAAACGTATTGCCTTTCATCAATTGAAATATGTACTGGTCGTTAAAGGCTGCCCGCTGGTCAAAATTGTCGACACAATTTCTGTGCCTTAGACTTTATATTATCAATTCCGATTATTACAATTGGAAGCTTTGTTCATTTTGGATATTATGCAAATTCTGATAGTCAATTCACCTACTATTCAGTGTCACCATTAATGTGAATTACTCTAGACATTATTCATTGAAGAAATCGAGCCGCACGATATTCCAATACGTTTGTATAGCAAGAAATACAATTTAGCATTTTTATATTTGCTCTGTGTCGTAGGTTATCTGTGGATAAATCTAATAAAACATCTTTAAATAAGTGCCAGGTGTAGTGGGAAAAAGTTTCGTGTCGGTCTTGTGCGGCCAATAGCGAGAAAAGCTTTCAAGGTCAAAGCACTACACTATCAAAGAAACGATGTCTTACATGTTAATCTAATATGATCTGTATTTTGTTGGGAATTAGGTTGAAATTGGATTGTGCGCCACACATCTTAAGATAATGTAGGTTCTGGTGTTTATCTCAATAATAAAGATTGTTCTAAAGTCCCTCGTGAAAGCGAAATCCTGTGATAGCTTGATTATTATAACGACAGCCGTTTAATACCGCCTTTGTGGAGACGACGGATAATTCAAGAGTTTGTAAATTATTGTTTTCTTCACGAGAGAAAAGAAAATTTTATCACAAATGAGAAGCCGTTTTCCAGCTTCACGAAAATGTCAAGGATTTTGATAAGGTAAATTATGATTTCATTGTAAACCACTTACAAGTATGAGTGTTTTGTGTAGGTAATATTTTTTCATCCGCATTCGAATTTCGAATAGGAGATTCAAAATTTAAATATGAAATTTCCCATAAAGATTATTTGAAATGCATTTAAACTGAGTATCCAATGGAGTAAGTTCAGTAGAACACGACAATACAGCACTGAACAGTTGATATAATGAATTCCCGGAGCGTGACTAATAATTTTTAATTGGACTCACTCCAAAGGTACCAAAGGCTCCAAAGGTATTGCATTTAAAGATAAACTTAATATGTCACGTGTTTAACTTTTTAGGCTGTTCACGTCCTGAAGAATTCAAGAATATGTTTAATATGTGTCACTTATGTATACCATTCTGAACATTTGCTCTGACATGACATATATGAACATTTAGAGTAAGTTCCTAATAGGTAATTTATCAAAGTTTCATACAACTCTCAGTACAATACAGTCAATAAATAACGGTTGCCAGTGACTTATCTTAGTAGTTCTTTACTCGTAACATATTGTTCATTGTTACAGTAATTTCGTACGAAGATTTATAAGGTAGCGAGATCATAAATCATATTTTTTCTCACATTTAGCTCGGCCAACGTTCATTGAGTCCCGAGGGATGAAACCTGAATTCATGTTCCTCTAATGATCCAAAAGTTATGAGCTTGAGATTTTATCGTCGGGACGTAAAGATCACTGTAGGTCTTGGGTATCATAAGGTCGGAAGCTTTTTTAATATGTCACATACTTTATTTAACCTTTGACATCAAATCTTTAGACTCTCTCGACGCATGGTTGATGTCTCGGGCAAGGATATTTTTAATAGTGAGGAGTAAAAGAGACATCAGGAGCTAGAAACTGAATAAGAATATTAAAAAAATAATTACCAAGTCCTCCACTTCACAACGATCCCAAACTATACACAGTCGGACAACTGAAAGTCATATTATATCGCTGTATACCTACAGAAATTTCCAAAGTGTATTATTACTTACATTTCTAATTTTACATCAGACATATAACAAACACTGACGCTTATTACTTTTACAAATATTTGTCTTTTATTACATCATCAAATACAGCAGTCAGAGATACTGGACCATTGGATCAGTCATTCATTTTACATCATTCATTCATTCATTTACGCCCTTAACTTACAGTTATCTAAGAAGCGCTAACGACATTGTACGATAACTTTATTCTTATTGTAGATTGGAAATGACGTCCACTTATTACCTACATATTTGTCGTTACAAAAAAATACAGTATTTTGAAGGTTTTGATAAAGTGTTAAAATTCCCGAAATTATTCATATTTCATATAGGTATTGCAAGTTCGTGAGGAGGAAAGTGCACACCGAAGTGGATTATGAATGATGTGTAAATCTATTCTCATATCGTATGAATAAGACGTTATGTAGAATAGGCATTTATACCTATACAGCGGTAATATTTCAGTTGCCATTCTAGTTATTTAGGGTTCAGATCTTAACGCTCATTTTTGACTCCCGAATTTAAGTGTTTAAGAACCAATTCTTCAATGATCGTGGAGGCATATTTAATAATCTAACGAAAAGTGTTTGATGGTAGTGATGACGATGATGATAAAAATGTAATTACGTTTTATAATAGTTGATGAAAACTAAACTTTTATTTAGGTTTCGTTTCAAAACGTATATTGCTTCAACCCTCGCGAGAAATAAATGTGAATTTGAATTGCATCATTAGAAAACTGAGCTGCTGGAAATGATATTGTTCCATTAAACTGTATTGCAAGCGCTTTTAACTATTATTATGCTGTTACAGAATTAGACATAACAATAGTAAACACTGAGAGATAGAGCTAACAGGAAGAATATTATCATCATCACCAGACTGTTTAAGTCCACTGCTGGACCCCTCCGAGGACAACGCCTGACGGGTCTTTGCACATGGTCCCCACACTGGGCATAAAGGTTGAGGATCGCAGACGCGGCTTCTTGCATCGCCTATACCTAATGCTGCTGTTGATGAAAAATATTATGTAACTTCCAGATTTTAACAGATTTCTTTACATACAAGAAGAATTGATAATCCTTATATACAGCGTGTAGATAATAGGATTTTAAAACTTTTATCTAGAATTTTGGATATTTAATGGCTGTTAGGATGAAAATGAAATCTAACTTTATCTTCAGCGGAATAACACTGCACAATTGTTTCAAACGACTCTCCTAAAAATATGGGCGCAATTTACGAACCATAGATCAATGTATTCTCAAACAAGACAAGTACTCGTATTTACTAACATTGATACAGTAATGTTTTTAAAGAATATCTGTTCTATTTGTGTATACATCTAAGTTCTTCTCTAGACCTAGAATAGACCACTAATGAAATGTATAACAAACAATGTTTCCAAACAGTCACAGGTTAGATTTTTTTTTAAATGTTATAAACTGATACATAACGCCGATATGTTGATATTTGAATTTATGTAATAGAAAATGATACCCATATTCTCTGTAGATCATAGAAAACTTAACTGCTGTATAATATTTAAGAAAGCCCTTCTATAATTTATCTGTATATCAATAATTATATTAGCGAAACGCAAAAATACATTGTACCTATGGGGTTTATGTAAAATAAGTATTAAAACGCGGCTTCAATTTAAAGCAGCGGAAATTGCAAGATTATTCCTGTCCTTTCTAACTGCCTCGTGTTTCCGATAGACGTCTCATTTTGTTGTTTAATGAACGTTTTAATGAAACGATACCTCATTCTTAATAATATTTTGTGTAAATGTCTTGATGTCAAATTAACTTTGAAACGGTCTTTATATTTAAATGATATCTACATTTTATTTATTTTTATTATTGTTTTCTTAGCTGTATGACTGTCAATTTACGTTTCGTCGGTGTGGCAGATAGTGGAACGGCAAAACTATTTAACGGTGTTGACGACGATGAAGATGATGACTACGATGCTGATGATGAAGATTAAAAGATGTTTAAATAAAATCTTTGGAACGACAGTCGGCTTCATAAAACAGAAATAAATTACTAAAGTATCTCGAAGCTTCATAAATAAATAACTTTAAATATAAGTAAGTCACTTAATAAACAATCTTAAATAGATCAATATGTTTTTATAACGGTATACCTCCATCACTGTCATTATCATTATCATTAGTTTTACTGACATATATTTGCTGATGTACTGAATTATTAAAAACCGTATAAGAAATTACATTAGATTACACGTGTACATATTTTCACCAATAGCTTAATAGTTGCACCAGCCCACTAGTGTCCACTGCTGGAAGTAAGCTACCCGCAAACGTTGCCACGAATCGCGTCCCCTATATCTAGACTAATATGGATCCTAAGCACGTCTACATATCTGTAGCTAACCTGGATAAAGATCGAAAAAAACGAGGTCTGTTCGAATATATATTTAATGAGCTAAACGTAAGATAAACAGGTCAAGAAAGTACCCAACTGTTTATTTGAGAAAACATACAAAATTCATGTCCAAATAACATACAGTTGCCAGGAAGACGACCAGCCTAATGTTTGTTAAGCATGAACGCCAAATTCATGCGATCTATTTGGGTCGGAAGTTCTTCCGTATAGCATTTTTATATTTGCGTGAGCTGAAACATATCTATTTATGTTGGATATCCACGGGTTTCCTTGAAAGTCAAGGAAGTAATGATTAACCCGATGAATGACCCAATGCTGAATGCATAAATGATAGACAACAACAGTATGTATATCGGCAGTTGCAAGACGGTGTCAGAGTCGTCAATAGATTTTAAGTTTATATAGATATTAACTGCACTGTGTATATATTTATTGGCATAGAAATATTAACACAATACTAACTCCTCGCAGCCTTATTTGTCCATCAGATCAACTTTATAAAAGTACAAAATCAACACAATAAACTTATACGGATTTTTTTTTTTCTGATATAATAAAATAAAGATCATATAACAAGAATTATGTGTTTAAAGAAGATTGCTAACAGCACGTCTGAAAACTTATAGAAAATTTCACGGACAGGATATGAAGCCAGCTTTGTGCGCGCGCTTTATCACTCTACATCCCCCATTTCTTTTCTCCACAAAGTAAACTACTTTGTTGGCTGAAAACGAACGTACCTTATTAATATTATGTTTAATATTTAACGTGGAATAGCTAGTAATATGCTTAGAATTTATTCTAGAAGGGTTTATACCTGCACAATGACATATGCATGTGAATTGCTTTTTGCCTCTCACTCGTTATTTGATAAATCCGTAGTAGATAGCATTTTAGCACTCCGTAAATCGTATAAAATCAGCTTACTTGGTAAGAGAGCTAACTATTTAAACTTATATTTATAAATTCACTCATAAAGAAGATTACATTTTCCTACAGTTTTACAAATGTTAACAAGAAGGGTAATGTTACGTAAGGATACAATTAGCTTTTAACTTCCACATTAGACTAAGGGCTTGACTCGGGGATGCTACATGAATACCTATATTCCTTTCACTCGTTACTTAGCTGCTTAACAGGTACCTAATAAAAACCCACGCCGTCCTCAGCACATTAGAATCACATGTTTTCTTGACCGCCGTTTCTTTTATTTGTTGTATAAAATACTCGTTTAAGGTCACACTCGTGGGATCTTAACGCCCACATGTTCAGGCCATAAATTAATGCGGAAAACATAATGGTTGGGGAGAAACGATGCCAATTTTCCACGAGAAAGGTATCCGACGATGGGATTATCGGGATTTAGAGGTTTACCAATTGTATTTCCGTCATATTTTTCGATAATGGATCAATGGTATGCCATAACTCGACGACCGGAGGAGTCGAAATTAAAATATCTCATTATTATCAATCAAAAAGATTATGTTATTAGACATATCAATTATTTTTCATTCAAATTTGTATCAATTCCAATTTTTCATCAGATCCATTAATTTTATCTCGTGAAACATGGGAGTCTACTACATTCCTCTGACTATATTTTCGGGGATCACTTGCGCTATTCCACGTTTGTATGTATCTATCAGATATCACCTAAAATTCATATAAACGTCATTCTTAAGGTATTTTAATTAAAAAAAAGTAACATCACGCCTGTAATCCCCGAAGAGATTTTAAAATAAATTGTTTTCATATGCGTAAGGTTAGTAATAATATGTATTTGTCTTCGGGTAGGTCAGCTACAGAAGCATTGCAACCCTGATTAGAAACTGAAATAGTCGCTTTTAGTATGCACAAGGATCAGCACTCAAGTTGTTCAGAAAAACAATTGCTTTACGGTAGAAATTGGATTTGCTGGTGATAATTACGATAAAACATTTGATGACTGTAATAATGAAGACGATAATGATGACGATGATAAATGATGACGATGATAATGATGACCACGATAATTATGACGATGATAATGATGACGATGATAAATGATGACGATGATAATGGTGACCACAATAATTATGACGATGATAAACTATTTAACTTTGATAAAGAATAACAGTAGAGGGAATTATAATACTAGAAATAAAGATAAATTGGCCATACCACGATTTCGCTTAAGTAAGGTGTCTCATTCTTTTAT
>DWME01003380.1:0-18460 GCA_018244795.1 Parelbella ahira ahira | reverse complement strand
TTCCCCAGTTATAACTAAACGTCAATAATCAAGAAAAGCTTAGGGTATTCACGTTGCCCGGGTTTCCCCTACGTTTATTTAGTAATCATCGATTCTGTCTATTGCTCTTTTGCTATAAGTCACATATTACGTATGTATGTTTGTGTAACTGTGTAAACTTATTACAAGATTGTGTGTGTCTATACAATTCGTTTGTTCCTTTCGCTTTTTTATTTCACCTTTTCTATGCCGACATTCATGATGTATCAAACTGACACATACAACTTGAACCTGGAGTAAAGATACAGGGTTGCATAAAAACGTTCAATAATTACACGAAAAGGTAAATTAGGTCTAGAAAGTGTGAAAATCACAATAAAATAAAATATAACTGGCAAACATAGTAAATAAATAAAGCTGACAGTATCCATTCAGTATTGAATAATAGTCTTACCGTAACTAAACCATAGACGATCATTAATTAAATGATCTTTAAATATGAGTAAATATGATCTTTAAAATTAGTTTTTAAATAAATTTAATGTTCCAACAATTATTGTAGAGATGCTCGCGTGCACGAAGTCGTTACAATACACTTAACTTTTCACATTCTCATTAGCGCCGCTAATGCTTGCTCTAACATAATTTAACTGACACACTTAATAGTTAAGCTCTATTAGTGATATTTGATTGAGTTAATTGTCAGAACGAAATATACTTTAGTTGAGAAAACTGCGTCTAAATTCAGATACAATTGGTTTTTTATTGTATGCAAATCCGCTGCGGAGTTGGAGGAGAGCTATGAGCGCTGAATACCTCTATATTTACATCATCATCATCATCGTCAGCCCATCTCAGGCCACTGCTGGACATAGGCCTCCCCCAATGAGCGCCATCGCGCCCTGTCTGTCTCTCTTTACAGACCTAATGTATATACTTGTAAGATCATCACTTTCGTCATACACTCGTGTCAGCTTGGGAGACTTCTGATTGAATGACTTGTATATTTGTTTTTAAAACTGAATATTACTGAACACTCTCTTCTCCGCTTACGGTCCGTACGCCACCCGTTAATCTAAGAACATAAATATGGAAGCACCCCCTAAAGAAAAAAAAGATAATGAAAATAAATACTTTAAGCAATTAGAAACCGAAGTTTTAATTAATTTTAAACGGGTTAATACTTCAACGTACCTCAAACTTCCACACCAAATTATTTAAAATATGTTTATGTAAATAAATATAACCCAAAATTTATTCGGTCGAACGATATCCAATCGGATAGTTAAGAGCTCCGCAAGCCGAATGAACTCATTCCAGTTAACCGATTGATCAAAACCCAATCCGCTGTTTAATGTGCGGTTCAATAAATAGCTTTAAAGTATTTTATTACTAAGCATTTCGAATACAATTTTAATAAAAAGCCCCATGACTATTAACAATTTAATGATGTGAAGTAGAAATTAAATTTTAATTTACAATTTACTACAACCTTTTAAAAAACCATACGATACAGCATTGTTATTACATAAATAGCACATTAAACAGAAAATTACTAATTATTTACCACATAAAAGTTACTTTATAATAAATTCAGAAAAATAA
This sequence comes from Parelbella ahira ahira, assembly GCA_018244795.1. NCBI lineage: Eukaryota > Metazoa > Arthropoda > Insecta > Lepidoptera > Hesperiidae > Parelbella > Parelbella ahira. The sequence goes on along the minus strand of DWME01003380.1, from coordinate 16,876 downwards.
AATTGTGCTATACAAATATTGAAAATTGAAACTAATTGTACATCAATTTTATTGATAGTCAGGTATTCGCTTTTGACAAGTGTTAATAAAGTTGGCAAACAATCGAATATTAAAAACTATATATAACTTACCATCGCCGTTGTTATCTGACAGCCTGAGTCTGTATTTAATAGACACTAATGTAATTTCAAAATTTCAAAAGCAGAGTTCGGGGAGCGCAGTTTTAGTGTCATTAACATAGTTCAAAACTAAGTTTCGGCTGCCAATGAAAAGGCTTTCGTATTTATGGTCGACAAATTTCAATCTTGCGTTCCACCTCTAAATGGGACTCGTAATTAATTCAATCTTGAATGTAACGTTTAAGTTAAATAGAGGTACGAAATTGCAGAAGAAAGTTGTTTCGAGTAAGAGAGAACAATGAAAAAATTTATAAGTGGTTTACTTCTAAATCTATTCCTGTTAATCATTCCGCTTTCATTGTTATATCCCTTTTTTATAGACATAATAGACAAAGAGAGATACCAAAGTAAAATGCATGCTATTTAGTTTTTATATAAATATCAGGAATGCCTAAGAAAATGACAGAAATGCCTAGTCATTTAAAATCATATATCTAGGTAGGTTGTACTAATGACGAATGTTGCCGTCATGAAAAGGGTCATAAATGTATCCACACTATTGAGTAAGTCCCTCTAAAAGCACAATTTAATAGTGAACACCGAACAATTACTATTGTAAAACCAAAGTCCATATCCATATAAAACTTCGGTGGGAACTAAAAGCACGCGGTTGACCAGTCGCCACTTGTTACCATCAACAGGGCAAAGTCGATTTATCAGTGTCCCGCTCCCGGCGATTCCAACACACGACGCGGTTCACCAGATAATAAAACAAAAGTACATCAATAAATTTCGTAGGTAAGTACCATTCGGTGTGTATCAAGTTTCGTTGTATGATAAATATGGCGTAGCGTAACGGAATCATGTGCCACGTTTCCATTGTGACCTATTATTCATGGCTAATATGTAATCAATTAACGTTAACATCAATTTACTAGTTGCATTATGAGCTACGCGTTGCCATGTTGATTTGGAGATTGAAATGTTTCGTTCTGAAATAATATACCTATGTACATCTGGCTCATTATGTTTTTAGCAAAGTTAGTGCAATTTTAGGGTTAATAATTAAGACAATAGGTAGTATTAGAATCAAGTTGTAACAGTGGTAACGGAAAATCAAACACAAATGTTTGAAAACATTAACATAGGGAGATAATATGGCATAAAGATTGATAACGGTATAAGGTCCCAAAAATCCAAATGGTCACAACAAATTTCCAATAAAATAAAAACAGGAGATAACGTATATTTAATGCCCAACTTCCTCACTAACTGGAAACAATAAATTCGCCATAGGATTACTTGAATTTTTCTTATGCCGATAAACTTTTCGTCGTAAATATTTTAAAGTAACTTCTCGCGGAAAAGTGACACCGACTGTTGACGCCTCTGCGAAACTTCCGAGGTGGCCATACCGACAAAATAACCCTGTCGAAACTGAACCGAAGTTGAAATATAAAAGTTTGGTCGGAAAGTAACCACTTCCCGCTGCGGTGGGACCGAGTCGTTTGTTTTCCTATGCATCGCGAGAGCTGTCCCAAGAGGACGGGTATACCCTTTGTCATAGTTTTGGAATCAGAAACACTAGCCTGACAACGTTAATATCGTTACATACTCCCGTTGCAATCCCATTAAAGATTGACTTCAGCGACCGAATTAATTTCGGTTTGATTCCCCTCACTAGCTTGTTTCAGTAAATAGACAAATTTTGCAACAGAAATTGATCTTCTTTGTGCCGTTTATAATACAATCTATTTATAATGTTAATTTTGAATTGAATGAATCACAAAATATAAAACAGATAAGTACAATTAGGTTAATAGCCCCACAAAAATAAAAACATAGGAACAATCAAATAAAACACAATAAAGTTAATTTAAATTCCGGCAGCATTCCTGTTCCATTAGAGCGTCAAATAATATCCAAATCAGGATACCTTTTTACAAAGTGCTTAAAACTCATTTTCATTTTAATAAAACGACCGTCAATTAATTATTCCGTAGTCCTGTAATTCGGCTCATGTCTAAACTGGGTAATGAAAAAGCAATGCAAGCCATTAAACGGATCGTCTCATAGAAAACAAGTAATGAGTCGGGGGTGGAAATCTAAACGGGCATTACCCTTATTAGCCGTCGTAATAACAATGAGAGGGCGCTAAATCCTACCAAACGATTGAAATGAATAAAACTTCAAAGAACAAAAATAAAACTTGGGAAGTTGGTCAAATGAATAAACCTACTTTGACTGTTGCGTTATATGTATTATATCTCTAATACTTGTATTAAATAGTATACTAAAACAGGCTTTACTTTCACCTTTGTTTGTGGCACTAACCTAATTTTATTAAGTATTACCGATATTCATTAAAAGCTGAAATATGTATAGCGAGAAAGACTCTGCTTGTGGTTGGCGTTTATCTATTCTGTGTCGTACACCCATGTACATATGTAGATTCCTAATCCCATGTTCCGCATATTATGTCCCAATTATAATTTTATTTGGCGAGGGCAGTGGGACGCTTGTTATCCCAGTAAATAGCTTAGCAAGGGTAGGTTTGCTACGTAATTCAATTTAGACGGGTTCTTACTGCTCTTTAGTTGTGACCGTTTGCGGTGTAAGCCTAAAAGTTTCATTTAAGTGCTTTGAGTGCGCGGCTGGAAATATTGTGGTGATATATTTGATTTTAGTTTTGCTTGAGCTTTTTAATCGATTTGTAAAATAATGAAGTTTTAATTTTATATTTATTGTCATTAATACATACTTCGATTTAAGATTGATAATGAATAAATGAACAGTTCACGACAAACGAATCATTATTTGAGTATTAAGTGTTTAGTTGTAGATATATGCATTATCGTACTATCTGCATAAAAATATATATCTTTATGATGACTGTCCACTATGATAAAGTATTTAATGATTATCATGATTGAAATTTAATTATTACGATACTAATGTTATCAGAGGAACAATTTGGTCAAAAAATGCCGAAAATAGAAGCTAATGGAAAAAGTTGAGAGCGGTCCACTTGTCACAACACACACTGACCATTCAGTGAAAACACAATACATATTATTATATGACTTGGAAGTTTTATCAGTGTTGCAGATATTTAGCTTTTAGGAATTAATTATAATTAAAAAAATTACTGGAGTTTAATAGAATGACCCTTAAATATTACTTCATCAGCTACTTAAACTGTTTTTGATATCAGATAATCTAAATTTAGTAAATTTTGCAAATATACATAATAATATACCAAAGCGCTGGCTAAATAACATGTACTTCTTTTATGCAAGTATGTCAAAGGCACTGAAATATATTCATCTACTATATTGAAAAGAGATTTAATCTCATTTTTCTCAAAGCTTATTACAATACGATTTAAATTATTTAATATCTATATTTTTATCTTCGCTTACATGGGAGAATTTATTAATTTTTTTTTTGACACAAACTTTACTTTTTAATCTTCTTCTTAGCGTGTCGATGACAAACACAGGTTTGTCATCGTGTTGAAAGGATTAGCTTACTTACTTATTAATTATTTTATTTATTTTTAATATGTCACAAATAGTGTTATTCGAACTTCGTTAATCCAATAAAATTTATGAAATGTATCGCAAGGGATATGGTTTAAGTAATAGACGAGGGGAAGCGACTACATATTCGCTATCGTTGTCAACATTATTTTCCAAGTAAAAGACGTGCAATCGAATGCTCTAGGGAGACGCTCACACCCTGATACGCTGAATTATTTATACACCAAGCCAACAGGAGCTCCGCTGGACTTATGAATGTACACACTTTAGCACTTATGAAGAGGTAATAAATTATAAGTGGCATACCACCGTTACCTGATGGCATCCTCTCACGAAACGCCACCACAATTCTCCCCGTTAATGCTTGAATTATTTCTGCAACTCACGGAAAGATGCTTAGCGGTTAGTTTTTATAAGTTTTCATTATCGCCCGAATAGTTTTTGTTAGGTCTTTCCTAAACGGTTTGTTTGTTTTTTCCCAAAGAAGCGTTACGTTGTTCAGAATCGCTTACTTATTGTATGTCACTCTTATACTGTTCAAGTTGTTTATCTTGGGTTGTACGAGTACTGAAGGCTCGTGAAGTCTACTTACGTTGATTCTATTCCAATTGACTAACACACGTGTACATGTCCAAGAATGACGTTTATAACATGATTGTAAATATTTTCACTTATTATTTCTTTAATTTTATAATGTGTATCTCATACGTTGATTTCATAATCTTGTTCTTTTTTTCATTAATAAGCTTAAATATGTTTAAACTAAGAAAAGAAAATAGAAAGCACGGTAATATTTTTGTTCCTAAGATTACGCACGTTAATAAATCGGGAAGCATTGTATGACGTAAATCAATATCGATGAAAGCTAAACCCGGGTAAATTAAATATTAAGGTTTCGCTAGAAAATGAATAAACGTTTATTCTCATCGGGGATTTAATGACATACTCGTATGATACATGGAATCTTTTATCGATTTTAACAAATAATTTTTAATTCTAATGGTTTCTAATATGAAAAGATAAAGTCAATTCATACAAACAAATTTAAAAACTTACTGTTTGTAAGTTTATATGTTGCTTGGTTATATATTACTTGGTTATATTGGTTGTATATCGCGTGTTATTTTTAACTAATTTGTTACTTATAGAATTGTAAATTGGCTATTACACCATGACCGAACGTTGATTCTCGTCAATCTTAATTACAATTACTTAATATTTAACATTCATGCATCAGTAAATATGGATTAGATTATTAGTAGACCACACCACACCCACGGGAATATGGTTGTTTCACCGTTAAAGACATTCTATCCAACCGTAAGTAGGTACATGGTATCCGTTAACAATAATATTGTACGAATGTCGGTCGAAATTGAATTATTTATCATACGAGTCGATATAATAACGGTTTTATACACGATAAAGTATGGAATTATTATTTCCATGTTAATAGCGTCAATAAATCCGGCGTGTTATGCGACTGTGACGTCACCACTGGATCCCAGCGCCAGTTTAACAGCCAATTTAACGTTCCCGGCTTACAATTTGGGGAATTTAGAACGCATATTAATTTCAATGTATGTGTGTTAAGTATGGAGAAACTTCTATAATAATGTTATAAGTACACTAAGAACAGTCAGGTGTATTTCAGTAAGTTATTCTATTTCAAGTACCCAGTTAAGATGCTATCGTATTATCCAAGACAAGAGTGAATAGGCACTTTCTAGGCATGAGTGCTACATCATAGGGTAATTCCAGCTCAACATCAGGTGAGATTGTAGTCGAACGCGAGATAATAGCTAGTATAAAAAAGCTATCGCAATCAATTTGATGATAATATTACCTTGACAGTCCTGTCGGTTCAATAGTTGGTGAACGTATGCTTGTCCGAGGGTTAAAAATTTTTCCTTTTCCCAGGTCAAACTTTGGTGGAATGAGCACGTGTATTCTAAGTGAAAAAATCCCATCTAACTATTCAGAACTTTATTTATGCAGTCTATCCAGTGATTGTAGTCTGATTATCATAGCATAGGCTCTGGTTAGGTGGGGATCAGATAACCACCTGTGAAATTGTGATACTTGGAGTTGTCGTGATACTTGAAGATGTCATACGTCTGTAAAGATGTCCTCAAACGTAATTTACAACAATTGTAATAAATTGCTTCCACATCTTTAACATAATCTATTTAAAAAATATATTCTGTCTATATGGTTTTATTTGTGCTGACAGTTTTCGAATCACAAGCGCTACTGAACCATCGTGCTCGTAAACATTATTACGCCCAATGAGTTAGCACGTGTCGGTTTGATTGGACGCAGTCTCTTTAATTACAGAGTGTGCTAGTCCGTAATATTGGAAGCCTCAAGAAAATTATAGGGGAAATCCTAGGGACACTTGCAGCTCAACGAGATGTGGGGTAAATTGGATAGCTAATGGTTCAAAGAAAAACAGTTGTAATCGTTAATAGGAGATAAAAATTAAGATCTCATATTGTCCGCACTTGACCAGTGTGGCACACTATGGCCTTATCCTTATTATTCTCAGAGAACACTGCTTCCAAGAATGAAATGTAATAAGGACTCCGGAATATATTAATGCATGAAAAAAATTGTTTAATCACAGAGTAAATTGAACAACGGATCTCAGTTGGAAAATCGCTAAAGTAAAAGTCGGTTTTAGTCAATATCTGTCGATAACATTAAACATTGTCGTGACTTTTGACAACAGCTCTATGCTGTGACTTAAGACGATGCGGTTACACAGAAATTACGACACGTGACGCACCAACCTATCTATTTTCAGCCTGACCTCCTAACCTTCCCTGACAATTGAGTGGCAGTCAGGAAAGACACTTCACTGGGCAATCAATAAAGTCAAATGCCAACTGACAGTCCGAATGATGATGCTATTAAGTTGTAACCGTCTTCGGCTAAAAGGAAAACCTTGTCTTACCGTAGCACGTGAAGCGAGCAACGTATTGGACAGGACCTTAAAATGAACTGAGTATGTTATAGTCAATTATAACAAAAAGCAAGATTTTGTTTGTTTTACAATACCTTTAATAACATTAATTTAATGAATACATTAAATAGATTAAACAATGTTGACCAATCAGGTAATGGCTTATGAGGGAGTGAGAATTCTTGGAAACTGGGGTGTCTGTATGAAAAGAGTGTGAATGTAGCACGACAAAGAAAGAGATGTCTAGCACTCGGTGCTCTCTTCCTACCCTGTTAGGAACCTGTCGTGATTATATAATAATTTAAGTAGTTAATAGAAACAGGCTTAATCAAACAAACACAAAAACAAATTGCTATCAAGTGGACACGTAATCTCTGACAGAAATATACACAGATGTAACTTGACTGCTCTCATATTTGTAGTTTTAGTTATTTTTACTGGCAGTACATACCGCGACAGTCTCGCAAAAGTTTCTAGCACACCTTCCGAGATACGCCAAGCACTTATCCTTGGCTTTACTAATTCATCGTCCGATCGATAACAAATTCATGGGGCCCGTACCGCACCTTCACTAATAATAAATGACGCGGGACGACCTTTATCATATCATTCGACATTTGCCCGACGTGTGCTGTAACCTTTACAGTGTTCAATTTAAAATCTCACTATGACTTTTTGAGTGCCTTATCAAATCATTCGACATTTGCCCGAAATGTGCTGTAACCTTTATAAATTTCAATTGAAAATCTCACTATGACTTTTGAGCGCCAGCGTCTCTTGAAACTTTGTTGTTGCCCTACTACGAACTTTTATAAAGGTTTGAATATTAATAGCTTATTTGATTTCGAAAATGTTTGTAGGCTTTTAATAATTTGGATACATCCAAATTATACCTTACAAGGTACATTTAAGACACTTTGCCATACAGAAGATACTCAGGAGATTTTCACTTTAGACTCTCTCGTTTATTTTTATGTTTATCTCTAAATGGATCTACACGTGAAGTATTACCTACCAAAAGTCTTGAGTTCAATATAATGGATAAATATAAAGTGAATATCACGCAAAAAATAATTATAATAAGAACATGTACATTTTAATCTCTTCTACCAATTTTTTATAACAAACACTAAGTGTCCAATAATTCTTATACTTGAAAAACAACAAAATTCAAAACAAAATCTCAGAATGTAAATTAACGTCCGGAATACTTACGTGAACACAAAACGGCAATTAAACTGAAACCGAACGCAGATACGAATCGAAATATCAGCGTCATTAAACAATCGATGGGGCGATTACCCGGTCCCGGGTTCGAACCCCGGCCGATCGTAATGGCCGCTTGCGGCTTCGCGAATTAACTTTGTCATTACCCTGCGCGCGGATTCGTTATTGAATTTAATAGTTGCGATAATCATCTCCGTATACCCTATGAGGACGTTAATGACGTTTATGGGAACTTCATTGCATACAACAGGCCGTTGTTATTAATGATAGCGGCCCGTGAACTATTATTATTATACCTTATAATGTCCTAATCTTTGCATATAGTGCTATAAACTCACAAATAGAATTACTTCGTGAGATCGAATGAGAGTTAACGCATACGAGTATGATGGTTTTATACAGATATATGTAAATTTTTAGAAACAATTAACACGTTAATAATAGTTAGACGTTACTTGTGGCAATTTGCTACTAATAAAATAAGCTTATGTTCATTGTCACCTTTACTCTTTTGTAAAATCCACTGTGGGACGGCGGATTTCTTTCAAAATAACAAAATTCAAGGCCATTGCATGCCGCGCTGGCCATGTCCAAACTAGCAACTAACACACAATAGAGACTTTTAGCTAATGTTATTTTAAAACAATACGCGAATACAGTGTATATCTTTATACAATATTCACCGGCAATTATTATTATAATATCGTCACGCCAGGTCCTTTATGAGAAGGACAGAAAGCGCAGGGTGTCACTGGTATATCTCTTTACGAACCTGTCCTACTGATTCTATGTACCATTTCATAGTAAACACACGCCAGTTTCTGAAACACCTGCCTTCCCTTTGGTCATGATACATAATATGATGATGTGTTATAAGCGACTTCATAAGCTTATTATTATTACGGAATATCTCTAACAACATCACTTACAACTCAGAACACAGAACCTTCCAAGACGAAGATCCGTCTAGATATAAATTAGTGTACAAGCAAAGATATACATTGAGTAATGGTTGCTCGGAAGGTGTCACTGGAAGTGACACTTTGTGACGTAGCTACGAACCCGGATACTGCACTAAGATAAACTGGATGGGTCATTCTGAGATTTTATATTAATATTTTACTAAATTCATGTGTAAAGTATAGGTAATTAACAAATGACGCAGTATGTAGACTCACACGTAATTTAACATTATTACAAAGATAGTCTTTATTTTGATTATATACGTATGAAGCCATATGAAAAACTAGGAATATACGATGAATTGTTCCATATTAACCCTTTTAGTTCGCATCTAATTAGATAAATGTGTTTTGTTAGCAGTATATGAGCCTTAAACGCTACTGCAGCTGAAATCAAAAAAGAAAGCGCAGTAGAGCAAAAATGTAACCAACCCAACTAGCAATAATTAAAAATATACAATTGAGCGTAACTCCAAATGCGGAACATTGTTACTTCGTCATTTTATCTACTTTTAATTATACATATTTATTTTCATTGTTTAATTCTTTACTCATTTGTCATAAAATTCTCAATTTTCAATTTACTCACTTGTCACTTTTCACCGTTGTCAAAGCTATTCAATTAATTGATTTCAGAAGATAATATGGATATTATTAAATCCTCTTTCGATTTAGTTAATATCAAGTAAGTCATTAACGTACTTTTAATTATCGAATAACGTACGATATCATAATGAAAATGTAACATGTGATATGTGATCATTGTATAAAAAAGCAACGACCGATATAGTCTATGTAAAATGTATTCTTTGAAATATTATTATTGTTACTACTACAGCGGATCGGCTACACGGCAAACAGCGGACACCGAGTGTCAAATATACACCACTGCGGAACAAATGAGAAATATTAAAACTCTAAAAAACTGTTCTATGGACACCGTAAAGCCCGGTAATTAATAATCATGGCTAATCAGGGGATTATCTAGAAATAATCCGGGGGCTGAGCTGTGCCTCTTTCAGTGTCGCTAATCCGTGTCGGCAAGGTGTGCGCATCCGGCCCGCCGTAAATTAGTCACCCGGGACAGCGCGTCCGGGCGCCCCGGACTTGTCTCCGTGGCGGAGGCATTACTCCACTGAAACGGGACGATGACAGTTCGTTGCACGACTTGACTACCAGTTATACATAAATCTACTGTACACACAAATTATATATATATCCACCTACTATTATAAACGCATCCAAATGGATGAAATTTAATATATAGAAAGACTATGATCTGGAATAAATATAGGCTACTGACAGTAATAATTACTTCTTTATTTCTTTGTGTGAAGTAAGCTTATAATCTAGAAAAGTAAAATAAGCTTACTGAAATCAGTGTTATGCTATTAGAGAGATCTATGTCCAGCAGTGGACAGAAGTAGACTGATGATGATGATGACAATAAAGCTTATAATAACTGTACTAACCATCTTTCGATTAAATATAAGTCAAATGAAAAATCTTAACACTTACGAGACGCAGAGCAAACATTTCAGCGTGGAGCAATATTTGAATATATAATAAAACCTAGCAAACATTGCCACTGACACAAATACAATGTAATGTTTGTACAGCTGCCACGAAAAGCGGAATCGTCCTAACAGCGTATGTATGTATATGGATCATAACAGTTTTTATTGTGTGCTATTAAAACTTTAACGTTTGTTTCGGAGACAAAGCGTTGTAATAATTTACTTGCGACCGTCCAGATGGTGTCGATTTCATGGTGTTGTTACGTTGATAGCGGACCCTGGACGACATTAGGTGAACATAAGCTAGATGTATCACTATATACATGGGTGTATCGACAGATGTTTGAAGGTTTATTTATTAAAAAAAAAAAAATTTTGACAGCGAAGTATGTTAATGTACACATATTTTAAGGATAGGTATATCAAAACCTCTCAATTCTTATGATATGGTAATACTGGAATAGATCTAAATCAGTGTAAAATAAGAAAGAAAACTAAACTTTACACATAGTTTTTGAACGATTATCAAAATATAATGAAATGGACAGTCTTGTTTTTTTATGTGGTACAAATCTTAATGATACACTTTTTAATTTATTATATATGTACATAAAGATTTGTAATTATGCATAGATTTTAATTTTTAAGAAATATTTATTAACAAAATTAGGACTATAGAGAACGTAACGTTCACGCCTTGTAAAGCAGAGGAGTATAGTACACTTATACGTTTCACCAGTTACGTTTACGCCCCATGGAATAGGTGGTGAGCCTATTGCCATACACCGGGCACAAATCCAGATACCGAGTCAGTACTAGAAATTCTAAATTAGAAAAATCCATTAATATCCGACCCGAGATCGTACCCAGGACCTCCCGTTCGGCTGTCGCGCTTCCAACTCGACCAACAAGGCAATCAATAGGACTATACAGATGTTACTTAATAGCACGGAAACGTGACCATCGTAAAAAAAACTTAGTTTATTTTTAGTATATATGCATCTTAATAAAACTCGCGTACAAGAAATTGGTACAAACATGTTATATTCCAAAGATTTGTGCACGAAACAGTCGATTTGAAAATACACATTTTTGTTTTAATGTTAATTGAAACAGAGTATGAAGAAAGTAAATAAATTTTGTAGAAACAGATCAGGTTTGCAAGGATAGAAACAATCGTGACTTGGTGCTGTCAGCTTACCCCGTAGGACTCTTGGCATAATGAGATAATAATAATATGCCTAATTCATGCAGTAACACAAGCTCTCGCATATAATTCACGAACTATCACAGTCGACTAGATCCAGGTCCAATTATGATTATTAAATGAGGCCTGAGACAGCGTGAGACGGCTTGTTAGAGCATAAATGTTATATTGGTAAGACCAGTGCACTGGCTGGCCGACACGGATATGAGGTTTTGTTTCTTAAGAGTTAATTAATTCGTTTCTCTATCATAAATATAATTATACACGTAACAGTCTTTTAATAATTAAAAAAATTGTCTCTTATTAGCCTTTAGTAAGACGCAGCAGATAACGGTGTTGGCTATCGAAGATATTGAGCATACACTGATGAAAAGCTTACTCTGATAGTGTTATTACAATCTCATCTACAGCAAAATAATTACTTTGTTATATATACTTACATACGGGTAATTATATATTTGTAAATTTTCCATCCATACGACCGCTAATACATACACGCCACGTCGCCACACACTTTGTAATATCAGTGACGCATGCAGTAGAATTTCATTTAACAATAAGTTTGACTGCGATTTGTGTCTAATGATGAAAAGAAACATTCGAAGTGAATCATACAAATGAATGAATAATTTCACTAATATTTTTTTTATTTACACTGATAACAATACGAATTGAAGTATTAGGCGCACATACATAGGTAACAGAGTCACCTGTGTAAATTGACATGCTGTAAGACCGGTGTCTATTCTTGGCGCATGCAGTAAATTTGAGCTAGAGAGTGGTTTCGGTCAGTTAGTCCGGACTCAATTTGGTGCCACGTGAGTGAGGTAAGGTGCAGTGGCAATTTCATTAACTTTGAAACCGTCCTGCTCAGACGGAGATATGTTTGCCAAAATGGTGTCGAATCTTCAATATATGTACATATATGTATATAGTGAACGAAAGCAAAATTAATGTAGATTTGAGTGGCAATAAGCACATCGCCTGTTAATTAAATATATACGAGCTCTTCTATTTGTAGCTAAATACCGATTTTATTGATATTTAATAATTGAAGTGAATAGTGACATGTACTTCAAAATTATTTATTAAAGTGACTATCGATATAAATGATTATGTGTTCAAAAATTCCTGTCGTAACCACATCCACAGTAGCTGGTTTTTGGTATCATTTGTCTGCTGTAATATCAAACCTCAAAAATGTTGGATGTCGGGATTAATACCTGGCATTAATTAAACCGATATACGTCGATCCGTGTTAATTCTCTGTCGATGCCAATTTATAATCTCGTTCGAGATTTTTTGAACATCAAAACAGAATATTTTATTTGAAGTTCGTTGTTCTACGTTCTAGTGTTGAAGACTTAAAATGTAATTTAATCGTTATGATATTATCAAATATCAACGATTTCATGTTTTAGATTTGTACAAACTTAAATTAAAAGTCTACCAAACATACAGCATTAAAAGAAACCTCCATTAAATATCAGAAAAAATACGCGATACTAAAACAAACTTAAATTTAACGAGAAAAATACACTACATTTTAAAAAGCCTTGTTTAAAAGGTACAAAAAAGACAATATAATATGTACTCCTACAATAAGAAATGTTCAATAAACATCGATAAAAATACATTAATTTAAGCTAATTGTAATGGATACTCAGAAAAATGCAATATAATAAAAGAAATCAGAATTTAAACTCAGCTGCGTAAGCTACATAAATCAAATTTAATACGCTACAAGCTACACTACAATATCATTTAGCCACAAACCAAACACGCTCGAACAAGTCGGAGCGCGTACTTGACAAACGTTTATACGCTGTTTATAATAATTGTTGTTTAAGCTTCGACAAACATTCCCCGATCGAGGCGCGCGGAACGTAGGCACCGCGAGCGTTCTGAAGCTTGAAGCTCAAAGTTAACTCAAGCGTAAAGCTTCAGCGTACTAAATTATAATAACTGTACACTAGAACAGATCACAAACAAACCCATTAAAGATTTAGTTCGCTAACTCCTGTCACTTGATTTTTGAGCTGCGATAAATAAAACTTGATGTTACGCTTTAAGCATTCTGACGCTTGAAGTTTAAAGTTTACTGAAGTGTAAGCTTTCAGCGCGCTCATTTATAATAACTAAAAAAAATTACAAACGTGATCGACATCCACTTATCAATTACTTAGTTTATTATTGTAACGTGATGTTTCAGTAATTCATATCAGTTTCAGATAAATCCCTCTGTACGAAATATCAAACCCAACTCATTTACCTTTATGATATTATTACATCGACCTATTTGTGGAATGTTCAATTAAAATTTTTCTTTACACTAAAAACAGTGAAATAAATCGACCTAACGTCATAAGCACTGTCTAAAAAATATACATAATATGTATAGATTTCCTTTTCAATCTGATGAGCTTAATAAAAAACATAAATATGGTTTCATAAATGTGATCATCTTCATCGTGATCGTTGCTGGGTCTTGTAAATCGTTGCTATGTCTAGGTCTATTCATATACATAAATATATGTATATTCGTGTTATTGTATAACGCGCCTAAATGAATAATTTCATATGATTTAAACAGATGATAAATAACCATTCTTATACATTTATTTAGGTAGTGTGTATGTAGCTGTAAGTAAAACATTGCAGTGTCACGCCCTCTCTCACTTACGAATCTCGTCTCTAGATGAATAATTGAATTAATCAATTGGATCGCTCTACAAGCTGCATTCTGCAGTTGACACGTCCCCGCTCTCGCCTGCGCCACGCGACCATTCGTCTTTGTCCCGAGATACCTGCGACCTCCAATTATCAATGTAATTGGCTATTCAAAGTTGGTGCGATGGGGCGAGCACGGCATCGCTAATTAATAGAATCAACCGAACATTGAAATTTTCGCTCAGTCTACAAGTTACCTGAAAGCAATTTCTATCGACAATCGCCGCCTCTTAAAATAACGTAAACCGGTTATGAATGGACTCCAGCGTTGACAGTATTGAGGGGAATATTTTATTGATTGCTTAAATTCACGTATTGAATATTGAGTTCCGATGGAGCGCTCATTAACAGCGATTAACTCGTGAAATAATTTCTTAATAATTGAAATAGTTTCATGTTCGTGTCGTTTTATGTTAAAGGATTGTGCGCTTCTGGGTATTCAACTCATATTCAATGTTCAGTGTGTAGTAAACATAAAATAAAGGTACTCCGTGCTCAATATTTTTATTCGATCATGTAGTGGGTTAATAATGTAGATATTATATACAATATAAAATCTGTATTATTATTATATTGTCATCCCAGATCGTTTACAGGGTAGATATGTAGTAATTATCGTTATTAACCTGCTTAAGTGTATAACTGGACAAAGATCGCCAATGAAGAGTGTAGGTCCATAACGCTGGGCATGCGGGCTGGAGATCGCTAAACACAGGTATTCGCGCCGCGTACGCTGCTATCGCTTAAAGCTCCAATCGCCTTAGAAAGTTCAATTCTCCCATCAATCTCTTTTCTTATCGAAATTAAGCACGTATGTGCAAAAGGATATTAATTTGTTCTGAACACTGGGTATTTTCTTTAAAGATCTAATATGTATGAGTTCATCAATAATATTTTGGCCCTCATAAATTTACGTTAGCACTGATACGTTGCGTACAAACAGTATGTTGCTGTGATTGATCGCGGGCGGGCGGAAGCGAGCAGATGGAATAGACTTGATCCAATCAGCTGGTTGAGCTGATCCATCAACAGAAAAACTCAGCTTATTGATATGGAATCTGTTGTATAACTTTCCACCGACTTATTCTACTTGCGGTCGAGAGGGATACTACTTGATACTTAATTTTTTTTTAAATTCGATTCCGTATTTAAGATATATCATTATCGATTCTATTGTTGGGTAATTTAATTTTCCAATTTATTTCAAAACCTGCATGCTATTTGCAGGCTAACTGCTTTTATTTGTTATATATTATTATTACCAGTACCAATATGATTTAACGTTCATTATATGTATGTAACTTATGATAAAATTAAAATATTGAATTTCAATTTGATATATCATTCCAAAATGGTGTGAAATAGATTTACCTGCTGCACACGCCATGGCACAAATATAAAAGATGGGACATTCTGAAACATAAGGCGTCCTAACCTCGAAGCCTACTTTTGTTCTTTAAAATTCTTATCGACCCTCTTGTAACGCGATTTATGAGTTTAAAAATACAGTTTAAAAATTTTTATTTATTACACCGTCACACCAGGTCTCTGTTAAGCTTACTCTACAGATCACCATCTAAATATCAGCGTGCAGATAAATTCCACCTATAACTCGAACGCAAGTTATTCAAACAAAACTAGAAGCTAATCGCAATCCCCCGAATCTGACCGGCGGCCCACTGCATCTCCGTCCACCATTATTACCAACTTCGCAGCGAAATTATCTCAATTTAGCCGGTCATTAGCGGAGTCGCGCGGGAGAGATATCCGGCTGGCCGGGGTATAAATCTGAATTTAATGACCGGCCGCCAACGGTTCTAATATTTCCAAACAATGTTTCGGAACACGTACGTACGTGTGCTGTTGTCCCCGGGGCACAGCGTTTGGTCCCTTCACACTCTTGTAAATGATTTTGGTATTCGATACCGATGTTTCGTATTTTGCCTTTTGTTTTAAAAAATGCTCACCAATAGTGTTTATTACAACATACACGTGATATACTTACACACAATAAAATTTTATATTACGCTCGCAATATTATCTGGAACATCGGAATTTGATAAAAGCGAACAAAATGGGGGAGGTATTTTTACAAATTCTTATTATAGTTCTCTGCTTTTGTTCGCCGAATATATTCGAAATGTACTGAGCGTATTTTGCAAATTATATCAAAGCTCGAGAAAGCTAAAATATATAGCTAAAAACGAGTACTCATACAGCTGTTGTAAGGTACAAAAATCTAGAATATTCTATGAAAAGAATTTTTTGTTCTTAATCCGTTATGTAGAAACCAGTATTATTATTATTTATGTCAATAATAATAGCTACTGTCATTTTTATTCAAGTTACCATGACTTATATTACATTTATTGTTCAGTGTATATTTTCTGTGTCTGTATATCACCAAAATTATCGGTTCTTTTGTATCAACTGCTGGACTGCCTTTCAAAAGCTCTCCACTTAACTCAATCTTTAGTCCAAATCCTGTATCTCTAACCACTATCAGTCAATTTGCTTCTATTACGGGTCAACTGAGAGCAACAAGTCTCTAATAGTAAGTTTTTATATCCTTACAGACCTGTTGGACCATATTATTGGAACATATTA
>DWME01003379.1:0-18461 GCA_018244795.1 Parelbella ahira ahira | reverse complement strand
GCCTTAACCCTCTCAATATGAGAGGAGACCCATATTCCAATAGTGGAATGACAAATGGGTCGATTATTATTATTATTTTATTAAATTAAAAAAACTAAACGGAAATGTCTGAACAGAGCTACTTATTCGAAAACAACGAAATAGAAAAACTGCTTCGCAATAATATTGCATCTCTACTCGCACGAAAGGCAACATTGCCAGCGAATATTAGCCGTCGCTTCTAGTTCGTCTGCTGCACAATCGAGTGTTCTCAACAAGGTTTAACAAATTGAAAAGTAATTCCATTAAAACATCACTGCATTGCTGGAAGGAATATTATGAAAAAAAAACCACTAGGTATTTTCATTAATACTTTATTTCATACACGGGTAAAGCTAACTTAATAAATACATTGTAAATAATACGATCTATTAAAGCGTTGCCTGTTGCTCTACGCATTCGTTTTAAATTTGGAACAACGGGAAGGTGATCGAACAGATAGGTCTTGTTATTTACTTTCATAAGTCAATAAAACATTTAACCCCTATCGGTAATCTCCCGCGCGTACACGCAGGAGACTGAACTACACTTATTAAATATTCTTCTTACAATCGAGCGCTGTTACATGTACAAAATGAACGTTTCTTTAGAACCGACAACTAAATGCTTCCATTGCATACTGGGCGCTGGATACAGTTATTTCTTTAGTTTATTATTACTTATATGAAAAAACTCCTTAATGAAATGCAATTTTACAATTATGTTCCGTAATTATTCATCGTTGACAATTTCAACAATTATCTGCTATCACAAGAAATAACAGCAGACACATTTTACCATAACTAATAATACACGAGCCGATTAAGTTCAATAAACAAAGTCCACACCAATTGCGAGTGGGAGGGAAAGGGCGGGCGGATTAACATCCCGCTGAGCAAACGCCCACTCCACATTAGTAAACTAATAACACAGCAGAGAAGTATGTAACAGATACCCACGCACATTGTCTCAAATTCGTCTCTCAATTGGCACATTAGCAGTTGGACAGGCCTATTGGCGACGAGTCCTGCGTCCTAGCGATATTATTTGGAACGTATCGATTCGCGTCATCAATAAAGCATGAAAGCATCAATTGACCGGCGACCCGGTCGCAATTTACAAGTAATTAAGCAATAACATACGACGTGTAACAGCAGTCGATCGAAGGTAAACTACACTTCGCTACACACATAAGTACCTACTCCATTGAAAACTACCTATAAAACATTGACTCCTTGAAATTGGCACACGAAGCTAAGTGAAGTTATCATCTAGAGGTTAAAACAGTTTCTTAAAGTAAAATTTTATAAGTATACTTAATAAGCATTCGAAATTTATATGAAAACCGCCTACTCTTTGATCCGCGCGAAAACAAAATGAATTGCTTAAAATTAACATACAAAGTGAACGCGCCATGTGTAGCGTCGATTAACTTACAATGAATTTTTAATTTCAACTCTGTAAAATAGCGGACCATCCGTTGCGTGATCTTACACGCTAGGATACGTTCGTTTACAACACTGCACACGTAGCGATCGCAACATGTTGCATCACTCGCAAATTTGTAAACTGTGTTTGTAATAACCTTTAGAACGATATATTTGAAAATTGAAATTTAGTACATTTTTACGATAAATTTTTTTAACGATTCATTAGTTACATCAAAATGTCTCTTTGCTTTCAGTATATACCGCATTTTTAACTAATAAAAAATCCAATTTACTTTGTTACGTAAACGCGACTTAAGTTAAAAATAAATAAATTCACTAAAACGACACAAATCTTTTATAACAGTGGGGGGATCGAGTACGAAGCGGCGTGGATAGTAAAGACACTAATACAGTGTGGAATACTTCGACAGAATCCATGTGTAGGCGGAAAACAGATATAGAAATGCAATAGAAATTTATTCTAATTCGTATATTTGTTGATACATACATGATTAGAGTATATAAAAAAGTATATTAACCCCTGCCGTCCGTAAAGCGAGTTATTTTAAAAAACCGTCAACAATCAAAACACGAATTGGGGGAAAGTTTATGAATAAATATAAAATCGTTGTATATAATACTTTTGGTAATTTAGCTAATATTATTATTAATGTTTACAAAATTCATCAAAATCTTAATCAAGTTAATGGTTCGATTGAGACGTCAACTTTCCACCAATGTACGTACTCGAGTAATAATTCGATATAAAATATACGGACTTTCAAACAATTTCTTATAACTCTTTTTTTACCAATTGTACGAGTTTTGCGATTGACCGATGAAGGTCTTTATGGTATGTTATCAGATATCATGTCTAATAGCGACGATAGAAAAAAATCCAATAGATTGCCCGAAACTACAATTTCATTCAATTCCATAAAATCAGATTGCATTATTTTAATCATATTCAAACGTTTTAAATGTCTTCGACGTAACATTACACCTGTCACACCCGAAGAGGTAGGAAGAGGAATGTAGTACACTCCCACGTTTCATCAGGTAGGTGGTTTACCTCCCACGGAATATGTGGTGAGTCTATTATTGTATGTCTTGAAATATATTAAATATCTGGCAGCTAAACTTGTACATTCGATCGTCACTATAAATCTTTACTCAATATGTCACAGCTTCTCTTAAGCACAGTAGTTAGCTTCCAATTAGCTTTTCCATGGACATTTTATTGAGACATTTTCAAAAATATTTTTCGGATCGTAGATAATCTTATTGACAGGACAGCGAGCGAAATAGGGTGGAATATTCCGCGCCCACTTTACTTACGAGTTGGCTTTTTTGTATATAAATATTTCCAGAAAATTGTATTGCGCTAAATATTCTCAAAAAAAAAACACATTTTTCGACATGTTTCGCGCAAATAAAGAATTACCGGGCCGTTCATGTTTCGAAGAAATTATTATCATGAAGTTTTTATCAAAATTCAATCATCCAAAGACTAATCGTGGTATCGTAAAGACGAAATGAAAGGATGTTAATATGGAGATATAAAGGAAAATATAAAGGAGATGCTATAATTATATCCTCCCGCTATGCACCTAGTGTATACGTATTAACGGTGTATTAAATATATAGAAAAGGAATCTAATTCTGTTCCGTTCCAAATTAAGAAAATAAAAACCGAGTCTTTATTGATCCCTTTATGGTGACAACAAACATATATCTTAATATCTTTTAGTTAGGGCAATACTCGCCGCTCATCACACAAAGCAAACATAGATTTATTGTTATTTATTAAGCCAAATTAATACACCCAATTATAGGACCCGCAGAGCAAATAATGTAGAGATACTACAGTGGCTGAGAGATATATATTATTATATGACGAGATCTTTCAGTTTCAATATGTAACTGTTCTGTACATAGCGACGAGGACACATTATAATACTTATAGTTATTTTTATCGGAGATTGACAGCTTTTACATTGCATAATATACTCGTATATCCCGTGAAAAGTCCAACAAGTATATCGAATCAATAATTATCGTAATTAGAACGATAACAACGCAATCTAATTATTTGTATACATATACAACTGTGACAGTAGTTCCTAGAGGAGACGAAAGATCAATAAAGCGTCTGCGTTCGCCCGCTGTCAAGTACAGAGATATAATGTGTTTGTGTCTCATTAACAAATGTCCACATTTGCACATTATACACACGTGTGAGGACGACATTCTGAGCTGTTTCATCCCGTCTGTGTGTATGAACGGGAAAGGAATAATCTAACGTCAAAAGAATATAATTGGGAATGACTTTCATCTTATTATAGTATATAGACGAAGCGTCACAGAGTGCACCATCACGAGTGCATGAAAAGTTACTATGTATATGTGATTTATTATTTTAACAGTTACTATGTTACTATGAATATGTCATTAACAACAAAAGTTACAACAAAGTTTTGTCAACAAAAGTTACTATGAATATGTCATTTATACGTCATTTATTATTTTAAATTATTTGAGATTTCATTCTTTTAAAAAAAATGTTAAGATATAACGGTTACAAGTTGTATATTAGAAGTAAGATTGTAAGAAGAATCATTCAATCGGCGAACGTCTTTGAATTTCAATCATTCGAAACGCTCGTGAACGACATACCGTAAACGTCAGTGAAATGTTTCGGATTTAACCGATCTGCAACAACACGGGTCCCGCGAGAGGCATACATATGTATGTATGTACAATTCTTCAATAACTTAAACAACGTAAAAATTATATTTTGTTAAGCAAATTTAAACAGCATTTATTTAAACTAATAATATAATAATAATTATATATGTGTAAGTTTGATTTAGAGACACGATATTAAGACAAGTCCTTGTAAATGATTTTCAGTTTAAAACACACGTGATGCTCTAAAAATGTGAACGGACTCGACGCTGGCTGAATTATTGCGTAGGTAAGTATAGTTAAAAATCAACCTTCAAACGATTCAATTAAATAAATCTTCAATCAAATCAAAATACATCTTAATTAAAATCAAATAAGTATGTAGTAACAACACCGCTATATGTGAAAATGCAAACACGATTCTACACAGAAATTCGGAAACACACTGCGGACTACACACACATACACATTTTAACTGTAACGTCATAATTAAAAATCTTTTACCTAACATTGCATTAGTTCAACGTCAAACAATAATTTACATCAAACAACAATGTACAACAACATATAATGAGATCGAACAACACAACAACAACACACCGAGGATACGATTCAGCTCGCGTGTCCCGTTGAACTCCCGGCGACATCACAGCGACGTATCGTACAGTGCACACGATCCGCCGCGTTTGTCAGCCTCGCGAGCTCGCGCTCAGATCGTTAGTGTGTTCAAGCCTAATACTATGTTTGAGCATGCATGTTATTGGTCGGTGTTATGCGAGAGCCGTAGATTATAAACGTTGTAGCAAATAAGACGGAAAAGTTGCTCTATCATTGCTGCTCGCAATTGGTCAACGCAAGCGTTTTGTCTCGTTGGCCCAATCGGATTTGCAATATAATAGATTGTCGAAATAAATAATTAGGTACCTATATTGCGTATCCGCAAAACTATCAATTTTATGATTTTCAATATTTCCAGCTTTCCGGCTTTCGTAAAAAAGGGTACCTGTTGCAAGAAAAAATAAATAGCATAGAACCGTACTGAACAGCGTTCTTGATTTGGTTAAGTACAGAATCAAATTATTGAACTAACTCAGGATAGCTGGCGGAGTTTCGGACTAACTATCTACCGCCGAGCTGCCAATCAATAAAGACATACTGACATGCAACTTGGTGGAAATTTATGTATGTCCGTAAGTTCGTCAATGTATTTATATAAATGGCAATTGCAACCGACGACATTGTTTTTCTAGATCGCTAGCACGATAGATGTTGTACCCGAGAATCAATGGGAGCCCATCATCAAAATATCCTACATAAAACATTACCATCTCGAAATATGCTCTGTGATAACGATAGACAACAATCCGCAGTGAGTTCCTATAATTATCTAGACATCATAATAAAA
Source organism: Parelbella ahira ahira (assembly GCA_018244795.1). Classification (NCBI taxonomy): domain Eukaryota; kingdom Metazoa; phylum Arthropoda; class Insecta; order Lepidoptera; family Hesperiidae; genus Parelbella; species Parelbella ahira. Next base: position 12,920 of record DWME01003379.1, on the reverse strand, counting down.
CTCACGAGGGCTGGTACGTAACGCCGGCAGCGCGATTAGTGTCGGAATCCGGCGCAGCACGATGACTGCCTCGGGGGCTCTTCTTCGACAACCAGGACGCGGCTGCCGCGAGTCTCGTCGTCGCTGCTGGGTCCTTGCTCCATGCGGTCCACCAGCTCGCGCGCGAGGTCTACGAAGAGTTCTTCCACTCCGATGTTATGTTTTGCCGACGTGTAGTAGTGGCGAGCGCCCACTGCTTTTGCGTAGCTGAAATGTAACTCTCCATTTACATATTCCTTTGTCAAGCGTTCATATTATAATTTGTAGAATCAATCTAGGGCTGTTTTTAATATTTTACAAGTAGAGACAATTATTTCAGTCAGAGTATGGCCGAACAACCTCTACGAAAGTACCTACTACGCGGAATAAATTTCGCAAACTGCCACAAATGTTGAAGAAATTTAAGTAAAAATCGGAAAAATTGAAACCAACGTTCCGATACCTCAACATCATTAGTGTGTATCAGTTCCGGGCTGGTCACAGGCTTCCCTAACGAGCTGTCGCCGTCGCACCGTCCTCGCTATATTACACTCAATTTGATTTCACCCTTTGCAACATGCGGCGAGCAAAATGTGTTAGGGGTTCATATTTTACGTTGTCATCTAAAACCGACTAAATTGAAGAAGTTTGTTCTTTTCTTTACGAATAGTGCACTGTGATGAGATTAGGACGAATAAAGTCGTTTATACATTGCTATTAATTGGTGGCCTTGCGTTGGCTTACTCGGCCGCTAGCACAATATTATAAAATAACAGCTTCGTTCAAAAAATAAACTATGCAAATATAATATTGAAACAGGCAACATTTTAAGTGACAGCGAGTGTTCCTGCGAACAACAAAGTAACGGTCCAGTTCCACTTATTTCATGAAAATAAATGAGGTTGTTCTGATTATACTGAAGGTGGAGGAGATATCGGGCAAGATTTCTCTTAGGGTTATATTAATATTTAATTCCGCGTTAGCTTTGAGGACTACACTAGCGTAAAGAGTTTTCAGATTGAACACAGTGATGAATATAGCTGAAACATCCTACTTTATTTAGAACACTATATATCGACAACAGCATTGCGAACATTCTGTGGACATCCGAAAGTAGATTAGAATTAGAAATCTTCTTTTGACCGATTCTTTATTCATAACTTATTACATTTTTGTTCCTTAAAATATCATACGAAGAATGGAGGATAAAATCGCATAAACATATGTATATGTTAGAAACCGGAGGAAACTTTCGCCCCGATAATATTCCTTTCGATATCAGCCTTTGGATGTCCACTGATGGACGTAGGTCATAGCCATCGCCACTTCTTCCTGACTTGGGTCTTCCCAAACCGGCAGCATCATCATGAATTAATAACTGGAGATGAAATATAAGATCTCTCTCATAGTTTAAAACGCGGTAGGCTCTATTCGATAGCTTCGATAGTCCTATTTGGCCCGGTTTACATACTGAAAAAGTGCTTTATATGTTGGCGAAGTAATTGATTGACTTTAAAATAATGTGCTGTGATCAAATCTGTAAATGCACGTAACTTTTGTAAACGACCGAATGGAATTAACCAAACTCTAATTGAAAAGTGTCTACCGATAAATAATCAATGGTAACGCGCTATTCTGTAATACGATAACGCCAAGATCGGATTATCCAAGACGAGTCAGGGGCCAGGGCGATATTATTTCAATCACCATATTCCCGCGATGTCGCTTCTAGAGATTTCCATTTGTTACGATTACAATAACATCTAAGTAACAAAGATTTGGACGATATATAAATGCCATCTATAAATCTATATTTTATTACGAGAATATAAATAGCCCCTTTTAAGAATATCTCGCACACGTTTAAGGTTTATAGTACCAGGACGACCGAGCTTGGCCCAGTATAATGTTTTTTTGGTAAATCGTGTTTTTAGAAAATATACTTAGATACGATTTAGATGCTTTGATAAAGGGCTCCCAATAATAGTTTTTCTCACAAAAGGAGGAACTTGAAAATAAGGGGAAAAAGACATTAACCTTAATATTGTAGTGATGTTGTATCAGTTTTTCATTGATTCTGAATATATATATATTTGTGTGTGTGTGTGTGTATGTATGTATATATTTTATAACCGAGCGTAATAAACTACGCGTGCACGTCAGCCGTGTTGTCTGGAACTGATGGCTACTCGTCGCGCTATACGAGTGTTTGTGTGTAGCTTTCTTGGCGTGCGTGCTAGGTGAGGGGGACGTATTACCAAGTTTTACTGTACAAAAAGCATTACATATGCAATCATTCGCATAAAATACATGTTTTTGTAACCTTCCCCACTATCAATATAAAACACATAAATAATATGTGGTCAAATTTCAAATCAATTTATACAGGTGTGCTCTTTTGGATCAAACTTAAACCTTTAAACGATCGAATGTAAAAACAACGAATTACGGTCGAGTTTCGTTCACTGCTGGGCTATTGCTATTTTATTAAAAAGCCAATTGATTCTTATCAATTCCACGTTGAATATAAATCTATGAACGATGGTGATTAAATTATCGATGAAAAGTTAAAACTTGTTTAATGTAAATATGTAGGTAGTATAAATTTACATTATTTTCGCCTCAATACTCCAAGTTTTGGAGAGCACAAGTGAAATGGTTCACGTTACGAGTAGGCTATACCTTCGTGGTGTATTAACAAACTACGCGAATTACGTGTAACGTGTACGGGGTGGGCGGTTGCGTCGTAGTTTCCTAAGCCAATATGCCGGTCGGAATTATTAAAGGTTAATTCATTTAAGTAGTATCTACTACGAAGCAAGTTCCTATAAGTGCATGTGGAAACGAAACTTTTAAATATTCCTATACATTCACAGTCGCACACGGAGCGATAGCTTGGTTCAGACAAAATAATTGACTGCTTTACAGATATAGGGTATATTATTAGATAGAGTATATTATTATGTCATCACAGGGCTAATAAATTTGTTGGCCTCTGTCTGCCTCGTAAGGGACTTGGATAGACGACATAATAATAACAACATAACACCAGGTATACAGGAATAGATATAAAAGGAAAAATTAAATGAGATTTTGACGGCTGAACAATCATAACTGCAAGGTCATGAAACATTCCTAGTCGCTGGAAGAACGTTGCTCAGTTCTGGAAAATAATTAAATTAAAAAAATCAATTTTCGAAGCGTAACCTGAACCTTCTGATGAAACGGTGGGTACGTGGGCATTCAAATTATTCCGGACAAATTGGACATTCTCTGAATCTGAATCAGCGATGCAGATCGTATTTCACTAGAACGAACGCGAATAGGTCGTATTTTTCCATTAATTTAATTATAATGGAAACAAAATTATACCCTACAGAGATGCAAATTAAGTCCGATTTTGTCATGTGAGCTAATAATTCCACGATGTATATATTAAGATATCCCGGTAATTATTACATAACATTGACACAACAATGTCTCACACGCAGTCGTGTCACATCTCGAGACCTTGCGTGTCAATAGTTCGAATCCACAATAGTCTAAGATCCCAATATAGAACGACCTTCACCAAGCTGGTTAATGGATAAAAAGTATTTTAAGTCCAATTGAATATGTCGATGAGTATATTGCAAATGGGTTGTCTAAAAATTTCAGTCGAGGAAAAGATTTAATTAACAATTAATAATTTTTTTTTAACTATTCTCTGGTCTGGTGAATAGACAAATTCTATACCGATTGATACTATGAAGCCTATAGATTCTACAAACGTTAGGTTGACTATTTTGTTCCCGTCACAACTCTTGGGTAGGCAGGTAGGTATAAACAGGTAAATCGATACTAGTAACTTGCGCCGGTCTGGTTAATAAATTAAAATTAGCTTAAAATAAAAATTATTTCATTGTGAACACGGTGGTATAGGGTTGTTTGTGAAAAATCAGTCCTGAATCCCGGTTGTCGATTTAAAAAAGTGAAATATTGCGGCGAGCGTGCAACAGAGAAGTCCCAGCGAATCATCCTATACTATAGAAAATGACACAGCATTGCAACTGTGTATAGTTCGTCTATTGATTGAAAGAGAGTGCGCACGCTATTTGTGTGTGCGCAAACACGGGCAAAGTGGCAATGGGCTAGGCATATCTGCCGAAGAACCGACAACCGGTGGAGTAGGCGAGTTCTGGAGAGGAGATCGCGGCTCGGCAAACGTAGTGTAGGACGCCCTCCGGCCCGGTGTTTATCAACATTGTGTGGTGTCTCAAAATATACATATAACTAGTGCTGCTCCCTATTCACTCACACAAAACATATTTTATATGCGCGCAAATACAGATCGGCCGATAAATCAATTAGCAATATCAGTATGTCGAAATATGTCAGGAATATTAATTGATTTTCATGCCGTCGATGATAAAGAGCGATGCGTTCAGTGAGCGCATTCTATAACTGTCAAACTGCACGTCAGTGACACATGCCAAACGATGCGTTTCGATCCTAGTGACGGCGGCAATTATGACACTACAATTTTCATTTGACAGTTTTCGTTTCATTTCACGTTATCGAAAAATCAATTATCTCGAAGTATACACGTAATTTAAAACCATTGTACGAATAAATTACGAAATATAATATATAAAGGATACGATACAAGTGTTTAACAATTATACCACCATGCTATGTCCCATTCACGTTAGACGGGGAGCATCGAGTGTTATAAAGAGAAATCTAAGGATAAAGATCCTTATAAACCATCACATAATGTGTACTTTTTTATTCATCGCATTCTTCGTACTATACTTCGCTTTCGGAAACTTCTTACTGTTCAATGTATGAAAAATCAATAACAAACAATATCCCCTAAAGATTGTCTAAAAGTTGTGTTACCCATTCATGTATTCGTTGACTAGATTTAAAGTGCCTATCCCGAGATATCGATCCTATACACCCGCAGGTGCTGGCCTATACAGCTAGACATCATCAATGAACGCAAATCATTACAAAACAATCTATACATGTTCATTAGTCCGTTAACTATAGTTATATTAGAACACTATCACCTACGTGATTGTTTGTTACTCAATACCGGCTTAGTAATTATGCGAGGTTTCAGGTTATGATGGAGCGATCGGGGATCCGATTATTGTGTAACATCAATTAGAGCATTCGGGCGAAACTGAAATGGAGCATATACATACATATATACCTAATAACTTGCATGCTATTTAATTGGATACATATATGCGGTGTATATAGAGGAAACCACAGTAGGATATTGTGAGTTTGTCTGAAATGAATTGTTTATTATTACGTTTAAAAATGACGAGCAATACGTTGAAAGATATTCGAGAGCCGTGAGAGATAGGAGTTACAACTGAAGTTCTTCAATGATATAGTGAGCTCGCGAGATTCTCTTAGTCAAGTTCAGTTAACTTTTTCACCGTAGCACTGATGTATTCACTACAATAATCTCGATATGATGTTGTACACTTTTAAAACTACATGGGCTTTATTCAATCCATATGTGTAGGTTAGATAGGTACAGTGGAAGAAAAAACTGATTAAAATAAACTCTGGACACTTACTTTAATATAAAAATCTAACAATATCTATCTAGGTGAATATCCTGTAACGTTCTGGCTTTTTTAAAATTCATTACACACTGTCGTTGACTATTATGGTATTAACAGACGAAAGTGCACACGGGTGTATCGACTCCTTCAATATATCAAGCTAAAACCACTCATTACATCCATGCTGTCATCATCCACAATATAGATGTTATCGCAATCAAAAACACCGGCAAATATTGCACTGGACACGATAGATAAAATTGGCACTTTACATATTGCAATCGACAAGATGAATAAGTTGTTTTACGTCTATTATAATTATTATCGGTTCTATAAATAGTCTAATTTTCGCAGAGGACCTGAAGGAATTAAAGAAAACATAAAAAAACGAACAAAGACAACCAAATTATGTTACATGTCAAGATTTGGAAAATATGTGAGAGCACGCGATGTTGTGTTTTGAAACATTGTGTTGAAATATACTGTTAAAAATCAAATAATTTTTCATAAAAATTTAATATTGATCCAGTAACTACATGTTACATATTTTAACCTTTGCTACGAATGATTCCAAAAACTTACTTAGTTGGCACGTTGATTCTTTCAAAATTATGAAACCGTGATGGTGCCGAGACTGAGATGTGCACGTAGTTAGATATGATCGAGCCGCGGAGTGACGTCAGACATAATCAAAATGTAACCTACATCGCAATAACAGCTCACTTTGAAGACGCCCACAATAAATGACACAAATTTGCATCTCACACTTCAAATAACCACGGAAAATGGATTGTGACCCGCGACTGGCGGATATTTAGACAGCATAGATACTTTGTTTCAACTGGGGCAGGCTATGACGGGAGGGCGGAAAATTTAATTTAACCCGGTCCCATACAAGGTAGACACAGAGTACCGAATGGCAAATGTGTCTCTTTACCTTTAGTGATCTGATGTGATTCTTTTAAAACCGTCACCCATGCCAGTTCCAGAAATTGCTAAAGATTGACGATTTTAAGAAATTATGAATCGCTCTCTAAGACTGCAACGATGTTGAATCGCTGTCATTCGCTTAAAGTACCCGACGCAACAAGTAAACACGCGTGAAGTTTTCCATTAGCGGTCTACCTATCGAAAGCCATACAATATGCAATCACGTCAGGGGTACTAGCGTTTTGTGAGTATACTGTTTATGACAATGTATAAAAAAAAAAACTGTAGTCACAATGCCATAGGAAAACTGTACCACACACACAACCTTTACTATAATTCTAGGCAGTTATAAAAATTAGAGGTTCGGAATTAGAAATAAAATAATTTTAATCTTCCTAATGTTAAAGCAATAATTTAATAATAATATATGCTAACTTTATGAGGGAAATGGTGATTAAGAACGTATTACGCGTAGATACGCCGAAAAGACAATGTAAAATGATATAGTGAAACTTGATATAAAATTCAATTTAAAAATTTCACTCAAGAAACTAATATAAAGCGAGCTCGGTGAAGTAAAAGTTTTAAATAGGACTGACATAATGAAACGAATTGTCCCTAAGAGGAAACTAAGAAAAAAAGTGTTCACGATGTCGTAGGTACCTACATAGGTCCACGAGCAACTTTACACAGAAAATATGAATTTGGTTTGCGAGTTCATAAATTCAAATGTTTTTGGTTTGAGCGGACAGCTTTCAAGATGTCGCTGAAGCGAACCAAAATGCCGCTATCTTCCCGTCACAAGCTTCACCCAAATGCTATTGTTTGTTAACCGCTCTTAAAGCCGTTAAAGAGTATATTACGTGCTGTCGACTGCAACTTTATTTTCCTTTAGCATAATAATAAAAACAAACTAAAACGTAGTTACGTGTTCAAAGTAAATAATATAGTGGAATTGGATTTATTATATTGAATGAAACGTTTAAGTGACGATGGCCTTCTGATGCAAAGACAATTAAATCACCGTTTTGAACTGAGTACAAAGGGTTATATTTCGCACGTTCAAAACTGGAGTTTGTGGCTTCATAAAGTATGAGTTCTGTAGTTGTTGAAACAATTTCAATTAATTCTTTGATTGTTTAGAATATCAAAGACTTGAATGGGCTTCATTTGAACTCTATCCACAAGATTCCATCGTCAACTTCGTGTTCAACTGTAGGTACATATTGATTAGGTACAATCAGATTTTGCTTGTGATAATATGTTAGGTAAATGTTTGTGTACACGAACAGCAGAGATAAGTATTTTTGATGGTTGGTCGATATTCGATATCAAAGTTCTATTATACCAAATAAAATATTGCTCGCCTATGTAGCCTAATAATTAGGTTTTTTGTCGCGCATACCTTCTACGCCGTATCTATTGTGCGACTTAAGTACAAACGTTATATAGAGCTCTTAGAATACACGAATTTGAATAAAAATATATTTATACTCACGCCTCCGCTTCAGCCATGTCGACCGTTCTGTCTTTTTCCAGGTCGATCTTGTTGCCAGCGATCACCAGCACCAGGTTCGAGCCCAGCATTTTCTTAAGCTCCTTCACCCAGTTACGCACCTGTGTATCAATGTATTCTTTTAAATACTATAAGCACCTTGGTGAATTCAGTAGCAATGCAATCTATTTCCAAAATTGGATTTTTCTTATACTTACATGATGAAAGAACGAGGGTTATGCATAGTATGGTATCTATTAGGGCATCCTCTCCCAAGACCAATGTATGTAGGTCATTGAAATCATGTTGACACCTACTTAAAGAAAATAGGACGAACTTATACACATAAACACATACTTTCACGCTTACGGACACACGCACGCGCGCCCCCACGCACATTCGCAAACGCGAGCGCGCTCGCACGTACGCACGCACAAACAGGCACACACACAACGTAAACGGGTACGCCACACAAACTCACCTATAAATCAGCTTACATATACAGACAACAAAACATAAAAAAAGCGTAACAACGCGCCTGTAATCCCCGAAGGTGTAGGCAGAGGAGTGTACACTCCCACGTTTCGCCAGTGAGGTTTAAGTCACATGGAATAGGTGGTGAGGCTATTGCCATACACCGAGCACAATTCCAGACACCGAGTCACTATTAGAAATTCTAAATTAGAAAAATCTAATAGCTTAAGATCCAGGATTTGAACCTAGGACCTCCCGATCGGCAGTCGCGCTTGCAACCACTCGACTAATGAGGCAGTCGTGTTGTATATATGTATAAACAACGTCACTGTGAATGTGGTAAAAAAAAAGTCTTTGTGCGATGTTATTAAAAATAACTAGCATTAATATTTAAATGCGGTTCCTTCCACCGTACAATAGAGTTTCGATTTTCCAATAAGGCGCACTCTAATCTCTACAGATTAAATGAGAGCGATAAGTCTTCAGCAAACGTACTCTGTTAAATATATTCAATAGAGGTCATGACATCGACGAGCAGCGCACAGACTTTACATAAATAATAGCGTGATTTGCGCCTCACGAAACCATCATAGTCTAATATACATTTAATTATGTGGAGATTCTACTTGAGACGCACATGTAAACAATGTAAACTATGAAAAGTTTCGATGTAGAGAGGGAGATCGTTAAGAATAATTTACATAAGATAATAAAACTTAACATAGATAATATAAAAACAACGTTGTTCGTTTAACTTAAATGTATAAGTGGTTACTTAAATACTCAAAGACGATCATTTAATCCATTCGGATAAAACAATTAATTGGGTGCAATAGGCAAGCAACGATTTAATTCACAATATGTACTTACTTAACGGTTGATTACATTTTGTATCTAAGACGAAACAGTACCGACACGCGATGTAAGATTGAGAGATATGTATATGTAACTAGTTATAAGACGAGGTTCGCCTACATAAATATCGAACATAAAAGAAACCAACATACATATGTTACTTATATACCGAACACATTATATATGAAGTACATAATGTTGACCTTTTTCCACTTCAAACGTTGTCACAGATACGGGTATTAACAATGGCTGACGTGTTATTTCCGTTTGGAAACCGTGGTATACGTTTGGAGGAGTGAGCTCTAATATAGAATCGTTGTTACCCCAGAACAGAGATGAAGTTTCGTGGGCGTCTAGGTGCCGTTCAATACAGTAGGTACATCAAAGAGTTAGGACAGCTGCCTCGGGCAGATTACCTGGACAAAGGTTTCCACTGTTTTAAAAACAATAAACATTATCCCGCTCAACGGTCTGTAACATAAAGAAGTTAATTCATTCCTTTATCTCCCCGTAAAATAAACATCGTTCAATGTAACATTTCCAATAAAAAAAATATAAGCCCAGGTTCATAAAAACGGTGGGCGAAGAAAATAACAAGAATAAACAGTGGAGATAATAAATTCTTTAGAAAAATTCATTTCAAAAACATAATATACAGTCAAAATATTGCCCGATCAGCGAACTGTGGATGAATTGCGCCACAGTATTTCTGTACGAGAGGTTATTTATATTGTCATATGTATACATCGGACGTAAATCGCATTGATAGCTTAGTGGTTAAGAATTCAGCCTCTCACTCCGGGAGTGCTGGGTTCCACTCCATGGTGCGCACCTCTTTATAAAAGTGCGTTTTAAATTTAAATATCACTTGCTAACGGTGCAGGAATACATTGAGAGGAAACCTGCACACCTTAGAATTAATAAAAAAAAGAAATTTGTAAGGTGTGTGAAGTCTGCCAACCCGCACTTGGCCAGCGTGGCAGACTACGGCCTTAACCCTCTCAATATGAGAGGAGACCCATATTCCAACAGTGGAATGAAAAATAAGTGGAAACTATTATTATTATTATATACATGTACATAATATTTGCAATAAGTGAAGGCTATTGTAAGTGTTAATTGACAATAGGCTACGATGTTGACTTTGTTAATGTTTGATTGAAAGCTGAAGTACCAATTCAATTGGTTTTCGCCGGTTCCTATATTTGTAATCAGAATGGTTTTTATATATTCTATAAAGAAACATAGAAGGAAACTGCAAATCGTATCCAAATAATCTTTTATATTATTGATAATAAGATTATTATAAGAGGCATATTTTTAAATTTCATAACAAAATTCGTTGAATAATTTAATAGTTCCGCAAGCGATTCGTTTGGCGCCTCTAAAGTGTTGTAAAATTTCATCATATTCTATACACGAAGGTTTTTATTGTAGCTAATGCATCTTATAATTTATCGCAGTCCCGGATCAGTAAAACTAAAATGTTTAAAAAACCGGAAACAATGTAGACTATCAACGATCGTGATCAATTCAAGTGTATTATTCTTGTCTATTTATACTGCTGAAGCCAGCCACTGGAATCAGATAACGGCCTTTGACAGACACGGTCTTTGAATAGTTCGTAGTGAATCTTAAAGCAGTGAGGGGATCGTGGCGCTCAAGATAAAATAATTTCTTCGGCCAGTCGAATCGATAGTTGAAGATTGAGAATCGCATGCAAAACTTTAATTTCTCAAACTTTATATATAGACCGAACAATTTAAAGCGATGAATGTTATATGAATGCAAAATATAGTTAGTGGATGAAACTTCCCTCGCCGGGCCTCGCCCCAATTAGCAAGCTGAGGCTTACGATGTTGTGTATAAAGCTAATTAGATAGTATTAAACAATTTTCCTTGAAGGAATTTTCTAGCCCCTTCACAAGAAATTGATGGAAAAATACCTATCGTAGTTTGTAATAACGGGGACGTTGGTAGTTATTATATTAAGTGTCGTTATTGAAACATGTAGAGATTTTTCAAAACAACTTACAAACTCAATGATAACGTCTATTTATTTGCTAGATGTATTTAATTGATCAAACGCTGTTTGGTTCATCTATATAGGAGTGATAGACATGACAACTACGGAAAAACTGGCTGTGGCATCCGCCGTTATCAAATAAGTATGTGGAGACAAGCGTTCCCCCAACTCAGTCAGTCTGTGGCGCGGTAGAACATCGTTTCAGTTCCATCGTTCTCCGTAAGGCTTTGCTCAGACTAACACCAACGACCAGTACCATTGGTAGCTCCAATTGAAAATTTTAGTACCTACCAATTTTACAATATTCGTGTCGTTGGTGCATTTAAAACGTATCTCATGTACGTTTTAAACGTTCATGAAAGTTCCAAATATTACTTTACTTTAATATTAGTATACTTACTTTTTCGAAGGAATCTTCGTCGGTGATATCATACACCAGGATTGCGCCGTTGGAATTGCGGTAGTAAATGGGGCCCAGAGCGTGGAATCTCTCCTGGCCGGCCGTGTCCCAGATCGAAAGGTTCAGCCGCTTGCCGTTGATGTTCAAGCGCTTGTTCATAAAGGTCGCCTACAGAAACAACAGAATATCAGAAACATTGATAAAACCCCGAGATTTAAATATACGAAAGTTAAACCTGATAAGCTGTAGTTCCCAGCCCCACCCTAAGAAAACTCGCGTCCATCCGCGTCACATCCTGTCGTGAAAAATATAGTTTTTTTTTTACACCACGACTCCTTAATGACATTTTCTTATTCATGGGCTAAGTGGTCAAAAAGGCGACTATGTAGTGAAGCGCACGTTCGGAATGAAATTAAGATGCTATTGGATGCCTGGAAAATGGCCAATGCAGCAATGATGAATTAATGACACATCAAAATAGGCGGACTAGAGGTTCGACATCACGAGGAAATCCAAAGTTCAGATTGTGGAAGGAAAATGGGTATCGAAGAAGCTTATAAGTACACATAGTAATGGGTAAATGAAATGCAATATTTACATTATGTAAACGAACGTACACAGGTCCTCTATTCTACAAATTATTACATGATAGATATTTACAAAAATGCAATATAACATTAAACATAGATAAATTGAAACATAAATTAAACATAGATTCTTCAAAATATTGTGCAGATGAATTATAATTACCTACATGTGTATCAAAATGTTTTGCTTGAAAACTAAAAAACTATTCGGAGAACCGGACTGTAATATCGTTTTCTTAATTAAAAGAAAGACAGTTGTACGAGTTTTGTTTTTATTCAATTATGCAATCACTATGCTATGTTTTGCCATCCACAACGCAAAGTTTCAATGCTATATCGAGATGGTTATTTGATGTTATCAAGTGATCACCGACTAATGATCCACGGTATTTCTCGGTACAATCCCTGTAAAGTATGGCGGGTGAAGCTACGTTACTCATCTCAATTATTATTATCAAATTTTGAAAATTTTACCAAGGCTCCTCATGAGTTAATAATAATAATAATCGACCCATTTGTCATTCCACTGTTGGAACATGGGTCTCCTCTCATATTGAGAGGGTTAAGG
>DWME01003378.1:0-18465 GCA_018244795.1 Parelbella ahira ahira | reverse complement strand
CCGTCCACTGCTGGACATAGGCCTCTCCAATGGCATGCCACTGAGCTCGATCTTCAGCTCTTCGCATCCAACCACTGTCAGCCACTTTGCGTATATCGTCACTTCACCTAGCTGGAGGGCGTCCTACGCTACGTTTGCCAAGTCGCGGTCTCCGCTCCAAAACACGTCTACTCCAGCGGTTATCGGATCTGCGACAGATGTGATCAGCCCACTGCCACTTCAGCTTGCTAATCCTTGGACTTTAACCGATTCATTTAACAGGATTTTCCAGAACACTTCGCGTCTAGCGCAATTGATAAGTGTTTGCTTTACGTGTGATAAGTGTTAGTGCAATAATTAATGATCTGTGACCACTAATTCGTGACACGTGACTAATATTTTAATTAAGTACTTCTGCATATAGTCGTATTTATGTAAACACTTAAAAAGTTATGACGAGACCATTTACAGGATAGAGACTGATGTTTGGACTATTTGCTTAGACCTTTCTGTAAGATTGCGAATTTTGTGTACAATTGTATATAGTTAATAACATCATTGCATGAGTGTATTAAGAGCTGTCAAGAAATATAGAACATAACAGTACATAAATACGAGATGAAAATAGTTACAACAGAATTACAATAGAATTTAAGAATGTTATGAATTCATTATAATAATATATCTTGGAATTCTAAAAATATCTCCTCTTATTTAACGATTTCATTACTGAGACACCTAAATGTTCCTAAGAAATTTAGTACCACTGTATATAATTCCTATCACGTTTCTGATCCAATATTTACCTAGCCGCGAAATTGTAGGGTAAATCTCGGTGCGCGGGATAAAACTTCTTTAGTGTCTGAAATTATATTCGAGTTATGATAATCTGCACAATTCTCCCGGGTCGTGTTTATCTTCACTTAGCGCGCCAAATAATACCGGCTGTGATTATTTGGAGATTTCTTACAATGTAGAATTGTTTTCGTTTGTTTGTGGATTACTTACAGTTTTATTTCATTTTGAACTGTTATTAAATTGAAGTTTAAATTAAACGATAGATTAATTCTAGGTTACTAAGAAATTCTGTTGGTAGTGTAGCTGCTTAGAATTTGAGTATTTAAATTTGAATACGTAGAATTTAAATTCAAATACTTACAATTTAAATACTTAGAATTGAAATGTTTAGAATTTGCATACTTAGAATTAGGTGCCTACCCCAAACATTTCATCATGATCTGCTTTGACTGGTAGAAAATGCCAAATGGTATTAAGTCCGTCGTTTGTTATACAGTAATGAAGAATACGTAAACAAATAAGTCAGGTATTAGTCGTCTGTTCATCGTTCCTATTATTAATAAAAATTTTACTATAGACGTTAATGATAATTTTTTTCTTATTTATTATGATTTCATTGTTATTCTATTTGTTATTCTGTAATAAAGACAATTATACTGATCTGCTTGGAGTAGACTGGAATTACTTATTGTATTTTTAGCCCTTAAATGTCATCCAATGAGTATCCGAGTGATCATTCCACATATTTTTAAGAAACAGAATTTTTGTATTGTGATTTTTTTTAATTTATTTATTAAGTTGCACCAACAGAGTAAACACTACCACATGTTATACAGAAAAATATTATACGAGGAATATTATACGAGGTATAAGTTCAGTGTCACTCCAGTTAGAGGCGCAAAGGACATACATAGATACAGAGAACATAACACTAGGGTAAATGCTAACAACAATTGTAGAAAAAAGTTACCAGAATTAATGTTATATGATTATACATTATAAGTAATAAGCGATTAGTTGTGTTCTACAAACGATTAAAACATAAAAATTAAATGGAGTGAGACTGGTTGCATATGAAAAAAAATTTAAAACAATAAATATAATACTAAGATAAATGGACATTAAAATATTTATGTATAATTTTAGGGCTCTTAATGACGATAACGGCAAACTACAATTTCATTTTTAATATTGCAATACCATGTACAAGGTCATCATTCAATGCTAGATATTTTATCATGATATTTGATATAATCAGCACTGATAATCTAGTCGTTTAAAATTTAGCCTCCTAAAGTAATAGGTTCAGATCCTAACACGATCTTTCTTATAAAAGAAAAAAACACGTTATAAGAATCATTACCATGTGCTGCATCAATTAAGGGAAATTAATGTCATAAGGGAACTTGCACACGTTAGAGATCTGCACAACGTTCTCTAAAGGTCATGAAATCCAGTAATCCACCCTTCTCACTGTGAGAGAAAACTCAAGTTCGGTGAAAACATAGAGGTTAATTATGATGACGATAGTTATCATGACGATAATTATATTTACACAATAGATCTTAAAATATATGGCCATTTCATTTAAAAATTCTTTAACATTGACATAAAAATTCCTTGTATTTCACAGTCTTACTTCCGGATTAAATTGCTAATAAAAAAAAAATTTCGACTCAAGATTGCTATAAAATATAGGTATTGTGACTTTCATTTAATTTAATCTATCTGTTACCGCCAGCATCCCTGAGACAGGTATTTTAACCACCCTTTGGATAGTGAAGGGTTTGCTTTGAACCCTTGTTAAGCCCGGTTAGCTTCGAACCGATTGTAAGTTGCTCCCACAAAGTAGAGCCACTTCGGTAAATCAAATATTTTCGGAAAACCCCGGAAAAAGGGAAAGAGCTGTGAAAAAATAACAGTCTTTGATTTTAAATTTATTTTATCAATTATCTTATCAAATTACTGCTTCTATTTCATTTCTTTTATTTTTTTATCTAGAATTTCTGTTTCTGATTTTAGTATTGCCTCTTTGGTCGAGTGGGTGCAAGCGCGACTGCTAATCGGAAGCTCCTGGGTTGAAATCCCGGTCGGGTACTATAGGATTTTTCAAATTTACAATTTCCACCTATTCCATGTGATGTAAACGTAATTGTTGAAACGTGGGAGTAAACACTGTTTCTAAACTCAAGAGTTGCGGTCGGAGCCAGTTACGATTCAAACGGTAAAAAGCATGTAGATTCTAAAAAAACAATTCAAAAGATGATATTTTTCATAAATATTTACAGCTTTAGTGAGTCGATTTCGCTATTGTTTCAAAAAAAAAATACCTGCTTACATTTAGATTTCTTAACAATTCCCTTTCATTAGACAATTTTTGACATCAAAAATAATGTTACCTTTCATAAATAGGATTTTTAATAATTACGTAAGAGGACGCCTCTTGCGTGCACAAAATTGAGACCTTTTTATTATTAGACACACTCACGCACTTACTTGGTACACACCCACACACAAACAGAACATTACATACCCTGTACCTATATAAGATGAATGATATATTAGGTCTATAATAAGAAAACACTTTAAAGGCATCGTGACACAAAAGATGGTCCGTTCTCTATGGACACTGAGTAAACCAAATAACTTCCTATTTTATTTTAATCTAAGGTAACACTAATATTTAACACTAAGTGTCATCTTAAGTGAGACAAAAGAAGTACCTCATCTAAAGAGACCGCGTGCCTGCGTCGCCACGTAACCTTCAAAGCATTAATAATTCCCTCGGGAACCTTTTGCAGTTTCTTAGTTACGTTGGGTTACGGAGTTGGTGTAAGCGTTTGCTCCAACACAATTTCTTCGCCTAATTTCTATTAATTGTAATTGTTATCGATATGTTCGTTTAATACGTGACGAGAAATATTGCCTGCCTCGTTGATCGGGTGGTCGCAAGCGTGACTGCTGAGCGTGAGATCCTAGATTTGATCTACGGCTCGTGCATGGGGTTCTTTTAACTTGAAATTACTAGTAGAAGCACGAAGACTAGATTTGTACCCAGTGTATGATGGGTGTGAAACGTAAATGAAACTGGTGAAGTGTAGGAGTGTACTATACTTCGCTGCCTTCGAAAACATTCACGCGAGATCTTGTATTTATATGTGTATATCTTATATAAACAAAATATCAATTCCATTCATAAAGTAAATCAATATCCGCTAACACTACGACTCTACATAATATACCATGGCGTTATAATAGGGACGTCCATTTCATCTAGCTGAGTACTGAAAATAAATGGAGGTTAGAGACGCGGTAAGTCGGCTGTTTCTCACTTACATTTTAATCTATTTCTACAACTATATCATAACTATTTAAGAGAAATGTGTATCTAAACCATTAACTGATACCGACATACATAATTATTCTTGAACAAAATTGTATCTACCGCTTCATAGATTTCATATTTAGTATTAGGTTATTTAATGTGTAAAAACAACCTCTTTCAAATTGAAACACCCTGAGTCACTAGAACCGAGCCTTTTCCCCTAGTAAAGTTAATAAAAACGTGTCAACTTTGTGAAATGGAAACTCTACAAATAGATGGAGCAAAACATAAAATGAAAATCAATTTGTTCATAAAAATAAACTTAGCAATTAAATCACTTGGAACACGTAACATAAAATAGTACAACATATACGAGTATACATAGATATAACTCACTCTGTTGTCCATTAAGTCCACTGAATAACGTGAACAGAAGTCACTGAACACATTTTTTGTTGTACGGTAGTAACAAATGAGTGCGCACGCTGTCAGCCTAAGTGGTCATTAAAGATGTAGGTACACAATAGTTGTTTTAGTACATCTGTTGTTATATTATATAGAAAAAGCTTGAGTTTTTCTCCATGTTTCATACTTCTTCGTGTGCAGCAAACACCAATTATAACCGTGTTCGTTTTTTAGAGTATCTGTAGCTATTTTCGGCTAGCTAACTTCTACATTAAACTTCGTATTGTTAACTTGGATATATTGTACCCGAGCTTTTTACAAATACCTTATAGGTAAACTCTGATAACTATGTAACATCTGATAAATGTTACCAGCAATACATTCTAAAGTGGCTCCGGATTTCTTTTAAATATCTCTTTACTCTTATTAAATTACTTTTATTATTCTAATAGTCACAACTTATATATATCATTCGTAGGGAAGCGTGGATTCCAAGTGACGCACTTGAATTGAGCACGCTGCCTATTGACAGGTATGAGTACGATTTTGAATTTAGAACTTAATCGAATTTTCCCTACCAACTCTATGATAGCACTAGAATTTTATTAAGTACATAAAACCAAACCCATTTATACGTTCTTCATATTCCGAATTAAAAATAAACTTTCAAAAAATAGCACATCGAGCCTGTATTTACTAGTACGGATAGGCAGAATAGTGTAACATAATTCCACGAGTCGTCAGTTATGTTGTACCGCCCACCATGGAATAGGGAATGAAGCTCATTCTATACACCGGACACAATTCTAGAATCCATAGTACAACTGGTAATTTCAAGTTGGAATAACCTAATAATACTTTGTCCGTCCAGGGGATAAAACCCAGGACCAGTAAAAATAAATAAAAATAAAACAGTGCTGACGCTAATAAACATTCGACCAACGAGTCAGTAAAACTATCAATCCTTTGATATACTTGTAATATTGATATAGCCCTCAGGTTAATATAAAAGATAACAATAGAATAAAGCACCCGGAATCGATGATTGAGTTTGTAGATAAAATTGGAAGTAGGAAAATTTCCCAGAATAGATCACACCCACAAAGATATATGATAGCTCACGTGGAACGAAAACAAGCCTTTTATGTTGGATTTGAAAGGGTATCAAAGTATCAAGTGAACAACCAAAGGATAATATAAAATACTTATAATATTAATAACCTTCTTTATTGTTAATGTTACTCACCTTTAAATATCAGATTTTTTAGGTTCAATTTATCACCTTATTTATAAAAAGTTGTCATACTCATAACGTCAGTGTAATAGATCTTAAAATAAAAAAATGTTTAAGCAGAAAACATTAAACAATGCACAAATGTTTTATTAAGATATTTTACTGGTTGCCTGCACACTCCTTTCATGTTTCTATTTAAAAAATACTTTATTACACAGCAGATAACAAAACTCGTGAAATACTCGTAATTTCCTTGATTTTGTCATTAAAATGTGTTTTTTTGATTGTATTACAAGATACAGGGTGATGAAAGGAGTTTAGGGATTATAAATTCAAATTGTCTTTAACAAAGAAAAAAAGGGATAAGACATTCTTCCTTTGTTAATATTGTTTTAGGTGAGAATTAAAAATAATAAATCGTCGCTGTAATTGCTGGTCTCTTTGTCGTCATACGAAAGTTCAGACGTCTTTCTTTAAATCTATTCTTTTTATTATTTTTATTGGACTTATCGAAGGAATGACGAACAGCCTGCTTCAATAAATATTCAATTACAATATTCTTTGTTTAAAACCCATGTCGGGTCTGAGTAGTCTCATTGATAGGCTATTGATCTATAACAGCTTCCTATTGTGATATTTCAAATTTTGAACGACGAAAGCAATTTAAATATTTACACGATCTCTCTATACGCAATTCCTTATACAATTGTTAAGTAAAAAAAAATAGATGAAATTTGAGGAGCGTTTTTCTGTAAAACGTCCACAAAATCTGGAAATAAAGTATTTACGTGCTTTTGTATTCATCATTTTATTCATATACATTTCAGTATTACTATCATTAAAATTTACTCTCATTAATTGCTTATTAAATACCTCTAATGACATTTTTATAACAATTCCAGAAACCTCTAGAAAGTGAAAGATACACATTTATTGGTTACTTTATCTCTCCAATAGAGTAATAGAAACGTGAATTATGAAACAAATTCGTCCTAAACATACCGTCGAATCGATCTACTTAGAATAAAGGAATGTTCAAATATATTTTTCCTAATAATAATATTCAATGCGTGATTTAAACTCACGTCATCACGGTTCTTATATATTTCATATTTAACGGATACACACGATAAGTGTGTAACATAACATCACGTCTGTATTTCTATCAAGGGGTGTTCAGAAGGGTCTGGTACACTGCTATAACACGTTAACAATACATGCATATTCTATAAAAGTTTCGTAATTTAAATTCAGCATGAACTTCCCCGCATTTCAAAATTTCGCCACGGAATTGCACTGAATTCATTTCTACAATCATAGATCGGCCTTAAAGAGGCTGCATCCGACCGGACCCACAATTAATTAGTGTTTATTCAGCGCTCTCCCGAACCATATCTTTAGAACAATAGACGAAGAGAACTATTTGAATATTCATGCGCTTGGCAACCAGACATTTTATGTTCCGACTGCAATGACCGGATCACACTAATTATATCTAGGTACGTGTAGAAGTAATTCTCGTGAATAATCTTGCTTAATTTACACCCAAAATAAATCTAATATAAACCTTTAATCTTTCTGTCACAAGATTAATCTATAACAACATTAATCATTAATTGACAAAAAATATGACCTGCTTTATAATTTTGTAAGTAAATAAATTCGGTAGTTTTTCCCGATAACATCAGGATTACTAATAATAGGATTTAACGTTAGGAATAATTTGGCATCGGCACACACAACACATCATCAAATACGAGAACATTATATTATGAACTCAAAACGGATATGAAATAATTTTTGAACCATCTGCCTAGCTAAGAAAGTTCACCTTCTGTTCATGACAAAAAGTATGGTAATTATTAGTCATTTTATTTTAATACCCCCTAGACGCAACTTATGATAGATGGTAACAAGCAAGGTTTATCATCATCGGCCTACTTCTGTCCTCTCCTGAACATGGGCGTTTCCAATAGCGCGTCCCTGAGCTTGAGCTACAGATTTTCGCATCCTACTGCTTTCAGTTACTTTTATTTCAACGCAACAGCAAGGTTCAAGTCATATAGTTATATTGTCAAGCCTATTTCCTATAAGTATAGGCAGCGGCTACGGACCTTTACCGGCTAGGGTTATAAAAAATCGTATGCACTCTCGTCTATAAAAGGCATATTTGATTTGATGTTTTTTTACTTGTCTCTGGATTTGATTGAATTATGTACCTGGGTTCCACTCGTTCGACTCAACTGCCTCTATCCGTCTTTTTAACCATTATAATAGTGAATTAGTACAGAATAGTTGACATTGGAATATAATTTTAAATTATGTATATTTATGTATTTATTGTATATGTGTTTATTATAACTATAATGTTAATTTTGATTTCTGGTATACAAATATAGAATGTCTATATATATGTACATTTATTTTAAGTACGTCTGTGTATATATGTATGTATTTTATTATACGCCTATCACATGTTATCACCGTCACCCAGGGTTGACTGGGAGAGAATGCCTTCGGACATTAAGTACGCCCTTGTATCCCTTAGTTTAAGGCGTTACATAACTATAAATAAACAAATAAAATAAAGTACTGTAAGATGGTATTAGTAAATAGTGATAGCCTTTTGGTTTATAATCAAATCCTATTCTTAGATACTAGATTCAGGCAGCGGCCTCTTTCACAAAAAGCTATAAGTTTTAAGGCTGCATGACTCAGAGCTTTTCATAAAGTTCTCTAACTTAAGGCCTTAATAAGTCCAATTCAGAGAAGACCCTTATCAAATCGTAGAAAGATAAAAAATATTATTTATGAAGATTAATTTGGCAGCCACGTCCCTGTAAATAATAATACTCGTGAATATACTATATGTGTGTGTATATATATAAATTCAATATTTGATTTGGTTACAATGTATATTCTCAACATACGAGTACATATACGAGTATGTACGTATATAGGTAGGTAAACGAAATTGTGGTACAATGGAATGTTATCGAAATGAACATACACCTATACCATTCAGATGTGGTACGAGCGACTATACAGTAACTTCTGGCTGTACAGTTTCTGAACAATAGATGAAGCGAGTGATTTGAATATTCATGTATTCGCAACTGACTATTGTCTTAGTTTTAATAGGAATGTTTCAAACTGTCAAATTGCAGAACTATCCGCTTCAAATATATGCGACGTTAGCTAATTCCGAGATAATCAATATAGATCGTAATATTACTGAACACGTCTCTAGCAAAATTGTAATTCCGTGCGAACTTATTTAACTTTACCTGAAATATCGTGGTCTTATTCAATGACCTTGAATATTCTAATATACTTCTGTAAATGAAATACTTGCCTTTGATTGTCCTGTAATTTATCTAACTCTATTGTTGTCTTATCGTAAAATTAAGTCCTATATTTACACTAATCTGTAAATATCAGTTGGGCCGTGTACTGAATCGTGTAATGAATTTAATTTGTGTGTATTGTCATCAATTTTGTTACAACGTTAGTGATTTTAGGACGTTCTGACGAAAACATACATTTATTAAGGCCAGCTTATATTACATTTGGGCGATAACTTCGCTGCTACCAGATGACGTTAGAACGGTTGTGCAAATATTGTAAAACTTGTTTTCGGATTTTTTAATACACTTTAAAAGATTCTTAGTGACAGTGTAACTCTATTTAGATTTAAAAGGGGCAAGATACTCGAAAGGATTACATATGTACATAGCACGCAGACCTTAAGTTATTTCTTACTAGTTACATTACATATACGGATCAGATTACCCTTAAACCACACGCTAGTACTAAATTAGTACGAAAAATTATCCTCAATTGAAAATAAATTTCATCTACCTATATTTACGAGAATATTTCATTTCTACAGCATTTTATAGAGAAGCAGAGGGTGAACAAACTGCAAGGTTTGTATTTAGCCATATGACGCTGATTGGTTTTTAAAAATATCCATTGTTTTTATACATGTAAAAAATAGAGGTGCTCTATATTAAAATAGAATATAGTAATAAAAAAGCGCGTCCTATCAAATAAAAATATGGAAGAATGATACTTTCTTTTTTATTCTCATTAACCATAGGCGTAATTCAATATAATAATTAAAAAAATGCTCTTCATGTCAAAGAAAAAACAATGGAACAAAGATTATTCCCTTTTTTTCTAATCATAGACATGACACCCTTGGTAGCCAGTTAATATACTCCGCAGTCGTGCGGAGGGTGGCGTCAGTGATATTAGACGTCTCTACATTTTCAATTATGGACACCAGGTGAATCCATTACCGGTTGCATCCGCTTTTAATCAAACACTGTTTGATGGAAGGCGAAGTGACAGAGAACTGACAGGGTGCGACTGCCTCTTGTAGGTACTACACAACGCACCAGGAATGTAAGCAAGTTGAATCAGATTCCATAGTGTACGATAAATGTAAAACAATCATAGATTGGTAATATATCGTATTTATAATAATTCATCTATATACCTGTCATACATAAAATTGAAATTGACGGCAATTACATATTATTGGATATTACAAATTACGACCTACACATACTCGTACATACTTATGTAAAGATTATAACTTCTTTAACTATCTTTTACAAATTACAAACGGATTTCATGAATTAAGCATAATCAAATATTGTCAAATTTAAAGTAATAAAAGAGTCGGTCTATGCAATAACTCATTAATCCCATGAAAGACAACATCTCATTATTAAACGGGAATAATAATAATGTTTGACTGCCTCGTTGGTCGAGTGGTTGCAGGCGCGACTACGGATCTCCCGATCGGCCTTGGCTTCCAATCCCGGGAGGGGCACTATTGGATTTTTCTAATTTATGATTTCTAGTAGTAAGATTTCTAGTAGTAGGATTTTACCAACTTTTTATTATACTAGAAAAATATTTGTAGCTTACGTATTCGGGGAATGAAATCCATGGAAAATAGAAGCCATTGGAATCGTCGACTTCAATTTCAGGGCGTATGTACGTATGTATCTAAAATTGAATTTAGAATTGGCTGCTGTACTGTGCTGGTTCGCCGGGTCACTGCGTTTTCATCTTTATTCGACTTGTGATAAATTTTTTGACAGAGAATGCAAACGCTTAGTAAACGGGTTTTTGGTTTTGTAAAATACATAAGCTGAGAAGCGCCACCAGGCAGTAAATTTCAGTAACAGAAGTTCAAACATTTTGTACGTTTGAGTCCAAATACTCATAAAGTTAGGAAGCTAATATAATACGCATTTGTAACGCTTATAGCAAGCTTTAATGGGTACTGAGCTCTTCAATTGATCTCAAAATTTACTATGCAAGATGACGTGGTGGTTACTACTTTATGTTTCTCAATAACTTTGACCACTAGCTATGTAGTTAGTAGAACAGTAGAGCAGTAGAATTGCTACAACCTTTTCAACCGTGAAGCGATTCTTGTTTCTTAAAATAACAACTCGTCTTGGAGTGTTTTTATATAGGGCAGTGTTAACTGTATGCATACTAAGTTAACTGTATTCATATTAAGTAACGAATGTTAACTGTATTTATACTAAGTTACCCGTACGGTAAACGAATACATTTACACGAAGAGTCTTTGAGCGCAATATAACAAATACTAACTTGACTAATACAAATATTTCTCTAACTAATTCTGTTCGAACTCTGTCGCAGATTACCATGAACGACAGTTTTTAGATTCCCCCTGTTCATTTCTATTATTTTCGCTTAAAAGAATGATACGGCGAAAAAGCATTTTGTTGTTTGAGCATATTTTTTTTAATTATTGTTTTCTATTCATACAGCGATAAAATTATCAAAGCAATTCTCTAAGGTTGAACAGAAAATTGCAAGAGCAGATTTAAGCTAAACGCGTTCAATCCTTCCAAATAGATGAACAACATCTGCCAATACCAGAAAAGTCGTGTTGAGAAAAACCGGCCAGCATCAAAGGATCCTTGATTGGATCCAAGATGATTTGAGCCTTACTATGAATACATTTTTGTAACGTAATAAAAAAAAATTATATGTTAAGGGCAATATTATCATTATAATTTCAGGCACTTATAGGACAGGTAGCGAGAACAGAAAGTTTAAATTGCAGGGTTACCCTGATAAGATTTGTAAGAAAATTTTGCTATTATCTTAATTATACAAGGAAATTATGTTCCGTTATATATAAACACAGACAGTTCTTAAAGGTAAAATACCTAGTAACTTTTCACATAATGTTACAGGCTACTCAGTAAAATGTTCTGGGGCTTATCGAAAGACCTTTTTTAATATTTTTTCGTCAAATATCAGTTTACTTTCCAAAATCAATGGAAAACATCGCACAGAACTATCCCTGCACAATATTATTGTTACCTCGAGTTCACGTTTTGTTACGATGATAATATAACTTACGAAGATACACACAATACACAAACTAAAAAAAAAAAACAAAACCCTATTTATATAGATTAAAAATATATCTGTTGCTCATTCGATATAATTACAGAATAGTCATTGATGATAATGTTTTGCTAAGTATAAAACAGTAATATCTAACAAAGTGCGGTTCAAAATCAAAATGTACCGTAACTGTAAGAACCCTTGGTAAGGGCCAGACCTCTTGAAACTAATTGACGTTCTTGAACTTATTAATTGCGATCCGCTTGAGATTCCTACACCCACTTCGCAACACTTAGCAGCGCTTAGGTCATTTTGGTTTTAATTATATGTTTCTATTTATATTATACAACCTCTATTCTGTCATTGTGTTATCTATTGAATTAATCGACTAACTTAACATACTGACCAAGTGTATGGGTTCACAGATTTTATACGCTTTTTAACAATGAGAATAAACTGGGTGCGTAGATTTCCCCACTATATTTATCTTCACCATCAGCGATGTTTAATTTTAAAAGTTTATTTCGTCCAAAAAAAACGCTATTCCTTGTAAACTTCAGTCTTATCATACGTCATATTTTTTACTAGTTTTTAGGCTAAAATTAAATTGTCTTTGTAGTTTAAATTGGAGTGCCTCTTGGCATGTGTCTGTCTGTCATTTAAAGAAAAACTCAATTATACAACTCTAGTACTATTATTAATGTCGTACAACGGCTGCTATTCACCGTTGTTTTTCCACAGTAGGAATCTATTCTCTAGAATCTCTAACAACATTGTACTGTACTTCAACTACATGAATCTTAGACCAATTTGCTTGAAAACCAATCTTGTTTTGCATAACATATTTTTATCAAATTTCGTTACGTCTATGAATAATACATAGCTTTGAATAACTTTATTAATATTTTTATAGATAATATTATTATAATGAAGTCTTTTTATTCGGACCACGATATTTAGACGTAAATGGTTAAATTAATTATACCATAAACTGTCTAGATTTCGTCTGTCTACCCATGTTCCAAAGTCTTGGCGATGCTACGATTTTTTCTATTATATTACTGATTTTGGCTTTCTAGTTATTCGTGAAGCTTAGTCTTTCAATTACCAGGCCTTCTTGTTTTGGGATATACAACTTTTTTACCTCATCTGTCAATTTCTCGTACGTCCAGCCAATTTCCATTGTAATTGTTCACTATTATTTTTATAGTTTTTCTATTATTCTGCATTTCCTTATATATTTTTTTTCCAATGTCGTTATTATACTACAGTCGGTATGTTGAGTTACGAATAGTTTCAGGAACAGAATTTCTGGGAGATTTTAATTCTGGCATAAACAGACAAATCACGGTAGACGCACTCATCGTGGTACTTATTTTTACTTCAACTATATAACATTTAATTTCAAATTATTTTTACTTATTCATTGTTTAGAAATAACAATGCGGTTATTCAGTAATGTTAACAAATACAACCAGTTCCGAACTATGTATGAGCAGCGCGTTTGAAACGCAAACACGAAATAGCCCGGAATACAGCAATGTTGCAGATTTATGCAAAACGAAGCTAATTTCACGGGCCATTGCAGTGTGCGCGACTCGAATGCATAATATGACACGACTCCCTCATCTGTTTGCCAGACAACTAATGGCAAAGGAAAAATGATACGTACATATGTATGTCAATTTAACGTTAACAGTGGCAAATGATGTATGGTTGTGTCCCGTACTCAAAATTAAATGTTTTATCTCATCACAAGGAGCTAGCAGTCTGACATAAAGCTAATGAATGTTTCGACATTCGTGACCAATCATTCACTTTCATTAGTTCAATTTTCATCTCAGCAAATAAATATCATTTTATGAATATATTACATACAAATATTACGTAGCCACATGGCTGTGAGTGATATTAAAGTGGAGTTCTAGAGGAAAATCGTTATCTGACCAACGATGCAATATAGTGATATGCGACTATCGATGATCGGTGCTAACGATATATACGAGTATATTACACCGCGTATTGTGCATGGGGTTATTAAATAAAAAGTACTCCTTCAAACAACATCACATATTTCATCATAGTTTTCGTAGATTCTAGTAAAGGTTTTACTAAAGCCAAGGCTCAATACAAGCTACAAATATATACTATTGTAGTTTATGCACCAACTTTGAATTACGAACACAAATCATATTATGAACGACGACGTCAAACAAATCGTTTTATAAGATTAAGTTGCAGACAAACGCGGTCTGTTGACAGTGACATAAATCTGAGAGATATGACATTTAGCACAATTCAGTTTTTTTTTATGTTAAATTTATGGGAAAAAGAGTGCAGAAACATAAATCGCTTATCGAATATTCTCCATAAGTACATTAAATTTAATAAAATAGACTACTCATTGTTCACTTTCGTATTATCGCTAATTACAGAATATTCTGTTGTCAAATAGAGCTGAAAACTATACAGGTGTACATTGTAATAAAATAATCTCAAGTATGTTTAAAATTACAGGTGTATTTCCATCATTGCCAAACAATTTCTTTCTATAAAACAACTAAATGTCGATATCCTTTCCACAACACTATCTCAAGAAGCATGGCTAACACAGTTACGAGCGATCAGCTCAACGCTAAGCGGGCAGCAAATCCCTTTTCGCCCTGTTTACGCTGGCTTTCCACTGAAATTAAACATAAGGTCTGTTTGTTGAACACTTCAATAACGTTTTACACATTTATTTTGCGTACACTACAGGGTGTTTGAAATGGGACGAAATAGAACAAACACAATTAAGTCACATAGCAGCTTAAAGTACGTACATAGATGTATATATTTTTTTATTTACCAAAACAGATGCTAATTAATAGTGATAAAACATTTAATTTTTCAATATATTATTGAATAAAGTTACAGTATATACTAAGTCATTATTATGACCGATAATAGTAGTCAACATTTATTGAAATTATATGCAGTCATATAAATGTAGCGAACCACGTATGTACGTAGATATTAAAAAAAATGGGTGTTTAAAATAACATATTTTTCATATATGCATATTTACATATAATTACAAACGCAATAATTACACGTAACTGGTGAAAAGTGGGAGTGTACTACACTTCTCTGCCTACATCTTCGGGTATTATAGGCGTGTTGTTACATTACAGACACAACATCATCATGATACGTATTTCACTAAAAGTAAGTAAGCAAGTTAGTGAAAGTGCTACTGGACGCCTCTTTCTTGTAAAAAAATCATAAAAACGATAATCCACAACTCAAAACAAGGTGAAAACCCGTAAACAACTTTAATTTTTCGGAATTCGTAAATCATGTTTCTCCGAACTCGACTTTGTTTGGGTTATTTGCAAGAAATAATCTCGAAAAACACTTTCACGGAATATATACTATTTCAGAATGTCAATTGTTTTTAATGTTTCAAAACTGGTGTCTGCTGTGTTCTCAAAATGATACGGTTAAAGACAAGGTCTACCACGAAAGTCTAATTAGTCTGAGTCTAGAAAGTCATCTAGAGACATCTAGAGGCTGACGATGATGATACATACATACATATATATAACTATACAAAGATATATGTGCGCATTTCTATCATTTATAAGCGTGAAGGAAAACACGGTGTTTACAGGTCTATTTCTAGAATACATAAAAAGAAATCAATGTCCCGATTAGCCGTGGTTAGCGTAAGTTGGGCCTACTGGAACCTACCTATACATATTTACGAATATAATAATCGGAGTGATGAGATAAAAATACCGATCAAGGATATTTTCGTATCCGTCATCTTCCGCTATTACGCCGATACGAACGAATTGAGCTCCTTATTTATAGAATTCGAGGAGAAAATTATTAATATCCAGTTTTGTAACAAATCTTAAATGTGGACGTGTGACAAATTTATTTATATTTCGAATCAGCGTCGGCATTTCGCTGACAGCGAGAATTTAAGGCCTCTTTACATTGATCCAATGACTAATAGGAGGGCCGCTGGCAGGGTTGTATATTTGTATCAACAATGTTGTATACATGTCTAGCTCTGATTAGGAAAATCGGTGAGGTTCGACTGCGGAAATACCACCGCCATTCATATCTACCCCTAGTACCGGATTGAAGGGTGAACAAACGCACTATGACACTATCTATAGTAAGGATTAGAAATGAAGAAGGTAAAAAGAGAAAAAAAACAGAAATGCCGTTGATGCTACTGTGACTAAAGTCAGATATTGATTCCCTGTCAGTATGTATTTATGTATCCTAGGAGATTTCATCAGTTCAAGGAGCTCTATTAGTGTTCTAATACAGATGTTCAGTACAAAAAATATATTGTT
Organism: Parelbella ahira ahira; assembly: GCA_018244795.1. Classification (NCBI taxonomy): domain Eukaryota; kingdom Metazoa; phylum Arthropoda; class Insecta; order Lepidoptera; family Hesperiidae; genus Parelbella; species Parelbella ahira. Next base: position 1,961 of record DWME01003378.1, on the reverse strand, counting down.
TTGTATGTCAAAAAACATCACAAAACCTTCGTTTCGGTGCAAAAATAACACTCGACCCAAAAAATTATAAAAAAAGTATTATTCCGTATATTTCTAGAAACTCGATGATGTTGAAAATAGGACAAATTAACCCACTATTAAATCCCCATAGCAATATTCTTAGAATCCGGATGTGTTGAACCGATAAAGTCATATATATCTACTAGTAGATATAACAACGCAGCCGAAGCTTCCACTCGCCAATACGCCGGCGAGGGCCAGTTACGTGAAACCCAATAAAGTAGGTACAGTTCGCAGAGCTCACTTTAATTAAAATCGACTACAGGTACTATATATCAATAGCATTTTATATCGGAGCTTGAATTAGATACATTAATTTATACTTACATAAACCATAAACTACGCAACGAAGCGTTAAGACCGTTATGAACGAAATCCAATGACGAGATAGTTCTTGCAAATGCGTACTGTAAATCTAATATACCACTAAAGACAAATATGTACATAGAAATAATGTCTCAAAAATGTTATCGCTGACTAAAAACATGACGCTCTACCATCATATGTAAGCTTCACATAGCACTATTTCAAAGTAAAACTTTAATACATTAGAAATTGAAATTAGATTAGCGACGTTAAAGTGACCGTGAGTCTGGACCGTAATGAAGGGTCGAGGCGCTGAAAATGTATGTCTGTTTAATAAATAATGTATTCCTTATAGACAGATGGGATACGTGACTGAATTTTATATAAGGGCCAGTATTGGAATTTATTGGTAAGTCGCCGTTACTATTCGGTGGGATTTATCAACCAAAAGTTGCGTTAAAAGGGTATAAGGGTGAGAGCACATTGGCGCAGATGTTTTTGTTCATAAAATTGGGTGCTCGTCTTTGTTTTGTGGGCAAAATGGAGCTTTAAGACGCCTTGCTTTCGTTTCAAAGGGTTTATAGGTTTAAACAGCTAATCTTAATATTATAATTATTTAAATATTGTTCTCATTGACACATTATTTTTATGCTCGTTACATTGTTATTTAGACGTATTATTTCATAATATATAAACATGTGTGTACGTGTTTATTCACAAACAACGGTTTCAATACTTTCTCGCAACAATGCAGTTGTTACAAACCAGGTAACACCTGATTGGTAGAGACAAGAGAATACTCAGCTGAGCGTGATGCTCACTCGACTTGTAAAGTGATAAGTACTTACTTTATAACCTTGTTATACATTAAACAACAAAGTATACACGTAACATCACGCCTATTTTCCCCGAAGAGGTAGGCAGAGGAGCGAAGTACACAACCACGTTTCACCAGTTACGCTTAAGTCCCATGGAATAGGTGGTGAGCCTATTGCCATACACCGTCCACAACTCCAGTCCCCGAGTCACTACTAGAAATTCTAAATGAGAAAAATCGAATAGTACCCAATCCGGAATTTGAACCCAGGACCTCCCAATCGGTAGTCGCGTTTGCAACCACTCGACCAACGAGACAGTTGAAAGTAGAGAACAAAGTATAAATAATTGAATTATTGTACACAATTTTTCGACCGTCACTATTAGGTCTTGTATTGTTTCGTCTGTAAGGGCTCCATTTGTAAAACAAATTGCCCTAATTAATGTGCGATTCTATCGTTTCTTTTCATCATTTCTTTCATTATATTTTTTATAATAACGAGCTTCAATTTCTTTTGTAAATTATTATTTTGTACCCCTAGGATAAATAACTGTTATAGAACAAAAAAATTATAAAATATTCATTTAATAAAGAATAACGTGCTAAGTAGAATAATTGAAAATTAATTTAATGAAGTTATGTATATACATAGCATTTTTTATCTTTCTACTTCAATGTAATAAAGTAATAAGAGGAAAGTATTGTGTCCTTTCACATAGGTATGTTCTATTTTCAAACATTTTTGAAATATGTTTAAAAATTATCACAGCCAGTTAAC